>JAWPHD010013628.1:0-66887 GCA_037043455.1 Cyrtodaria siliqua | reverse complement strand
TATATAATTAAACAAAAGATTGAGTTTTAATTTTTTCTTCATTCTACTATAGGTTTAAATATATTATTCAACAGTTAGTAATATGCAAAATATTATTATTAATAATCATAATAATAATTTTTTAAATTGTTTTTTATTTTCAAAAGATTCATAACATATTCATTATATTATAAAATGCATCATTCATAAAAGTAGATAATATTGACTACATCTTTTGTAACAGTAGTTATTATACCATTTACTTATTATTTAACATTTTGTTTTGTTATAATGTTAAAGAAATTTAACCCGCCAAGCAACAGCGCTACAACATTTGTTAATAAAAAATCTATCCAGGTGCCCAAGGTCATATGCACCGATTAATATTAAATGTTTATTCACGGGTTCCAAAAAACGCCCGCGATTGACTATGCGCAAAACGAAGCACGAGTAACTCTTAATTTGACTTTCCATCTTCGGGGTCTAGCCTGGCTGGCTAAAATCGTTTACATTTTGTCTTTAGAATTCGGACTCTGAGAATAGGTATGCAAGCAATACATATACCTCGTCATCAGTAGGCTCAGAAACGGTTGTACTTACGATGTAAATTGTTGGCTGTCGTTGGCGACATAGCCACTTTAAGCCAAAGAAACAAAAAATATAGATTTTTTCTCTTGGCATGTACATGTTAAGTAGTTTAAGGTACAATCTAACATATAACATAATATTTAAATTGAGTATAAATAAGCGGGTAAGTTTGAATAGTATTCATCTTACATAGTACTCATACAATGAACTAACTGTAGACAAGTAGAAAGAGAGATTTGAGATGCAATTTGAGCTCAGGACGTGACAATTTAGTTGTCACACTATCTACCACAGTAAATATGTATGAATGATATGTTTTCCTCCCAAAAAAGGGGTTTTGTTAAATCGCTGTACAAAATAGTTTTTAAAAACATCAATATTTCTGAAAATAATACTTTAGAAAAAAAATCAAAGAAGAAAACGTTAGTGTTCTACTTCTCAAAGGAGTAAATGTTAGTGTCCCTAGACTATCAAATGTTTTAATTAAATGTAAGTTTAATTTGCACATACATGTAGTAAATAATTATCTCTGGTTCCCTGTTCTATCAATATTGAGATAACGACTCCAGATGGCTTCAAATATTTCTACTTTTAAATTTTTATATGCTATCTATTTTTCAACTTTATATAAAGAAATTATGTGTTTTGTAAAAGCATTTAACAATTAAAGATCTTTCTTTTTGCATTTTTTGCAGGAGTATTTTGTTTAAAACAATATCAAATTTATTATTTCCAACCAAACAAGATATCTGTTTCTGACCAGTTTACCAAGTCTATATTACAGTTATTTCTGATGATATTATCAGATCTGTCCAAAATGTATTTACAACTTCACATTTCCAGAATAAGTGATGAATGGTATCGGGTAAAATTTTGCAAACTGCACATACTGTTATATAGAATATTCATTTTAGTCAGTAGGTAGTTTGTTCCCAAAATCCTATGATTGATTATATACTGTAGCCTAAGTAATTTAGGGTCTTTTGTTATTTGAAAGGTATTGCATACAGTTTTTCAAATTTATAGTTTGGTTCCGTTATAACCTCATTTCTCCATTTTCTTAGTGATGATGGGTAAATATGTTTTACATTAAAAATATCATAAATAAATCTACAACCTTTTTTCATGTTTTAGGATTAGTGCAAGGGTCAGTGGGCGCAAGGGATTAGAAATATTACTTGGTAGATGTATTAAGTTCAATTTTATTAAATAGTTTATAATAGCATTAATGAGACCTTCACATTCCAGGAAGTAAATTCTCTGTAATAAAACAGGTTTCCATTTGAGTTTAACAGATCGTTGACAAATACTATTCCTCCTGCAAGCCTTCTTCTGTATACAACACTGGAACCTCCGACCTTAATGTTCGGATTATACCATAGTTTGACTGAATGGAACTGTTGCCAGGAAATTGGTTTCACTTGATCTGTAAATGTTATATATCTTGTTAGAATATCCTTCCAAAATGAATTGTGTATTTTATTTAAGTTAATTTTAACATAGTCTGAACCGTAGTTAGCTAAGTTAAGGAATATTGGACAAATACTTTTTATAATGTGGTGGTTATATTTGCTTTCAGTCTGGAAAAATCTGCGAATCCAGATTATTTTTAACGCTGATATGAACTTATCGATATCAATCATTCTAAGCCCTCCAAATTCATGATGGTTATTTTTATTTTGTCTTTTGAGTTACTCCAAAGAAAATTGCAAAACATATTCTGAATAAGTTTAATTTTATCTGCTGCCGGGTTTGGAATTCCAGTTATGAAATGATTAATAAATACTGATAAAGGTGATCCTTTGAGAGGAAGAGCTAAACGTTTTAGTACAACAATTTTTCCCAGTGGTGTAAGTATTCGTTTTGACAAGCTAGCAAATAATTTTCTTATTTCTTCAATTTTAAGATCATAGTTGGTGTTAACCATAGAATTTAGATCTGTTGAAAATCTAATACCTAATACTGTAAAATTTCCATTTTCCCAAAACAAGTTGTATTCAGGACATAGTTTTATATTGCTTTATTTTTCAGATCAGAACCAAATAACTTTAGTTTTGTCCGTATAAATATTAAGGCCGGAAAATTTTGCATAACATTTTAGTGTCAACATGGAGTGAGAAAGTGATTCTCTGGAGCCATCTAGAGTCAAACTCGTGTCATCCGCATATTGAGATGTTAGATATTCTGGGTTATCTATCTTAATACCTTTAATATGTGGGTTGTTTCTTAGCAACACTGCCAACAATTCTGCACAAAGAATAAACAGGTAGGGCGACAAATAATCTCCTTGACGACAACCTCTCTGTAAGTAAAACCATTCTGGCATATGTCCATTTACAATAACACATGATTCAGAATTGTGATAAAACAATTTTATCCAACTTATAATTGAGGGGCCAAAATTAAAAAAAAAAGGAAAGACTTTTATCATAAAGCTCTATGGAACTGTGTCAATTGCTGTTGCAAAGTCAGTCAAGAATAGTTCTGGAATGCGATATTTTTCTGCATAAAATAAAATATCATATAGCAGTCTTATATTTGTTCCAATAAATCTACTTAGTAGAAACCCAGTTTGATCTTCATGAATGACAGTACACAATATTTTTTTTATTCTACAAGCAATTGATGCAGATGCTATTTTATAGGAAACATTAAGCAGAGAAATTGGTCGCCATTGTTTCAAATATAATTTGTCTTTATTACCTTTTGGAATGCAAGTTATAACTCCTTGTTTTTGTTTGTGTTTTTTACGTATGCATAGTGTATGGACCTAACTAAAAATAGGCCAATATTGACCCAGAAAAACTTAAAGAACTCGACTGTAAATCCGTCGTTACCTGGGCTCATGTTATGGGACATTTTTTAAAGGCTATTTAGCGTTTCTGTATATTTTTTATGTAAGGACTGTTTAATATATTCACTTAAATTTGGTACAATAAAGTTTATCAGTAAAGTATTCAGGTTTATGTCTTCGGTTTCTTGAGTTCTATATAACTTTTTAAAATGGTATTTTGTTTCCTGTAGAATTTCGTTTTGTGTTTTTAACAGCTTGAACATAAAATTTATCTCCGGCTACCTGCCTTATGATTTGTAAACTAAATACAATTGTTCGAAACAATGATTCCTTAAAATCATATGATCAGTACAAATCAGCTTGAAGAATACAATGAATGATTCCAAACTTTGATCTCGAACAATGATTTTTTTAAAATAACCACAACGGTTTCAACCATAATCACCACAAATTAATCAACTGCAGATATTATGACTAATCTATATATCAAGATATTCTTTGAGCACTGTCTCAATCTCTCTCAAACTATGTTTTAAACACTAGCCTATTTGAAACAACGCCTTCTTTAATTTAATAATATTTTATTGCTTGATGTTATTTACATAAATACATGTGATATAAAAATTACAATAATAAATAACATTTACAAATGGATTGGACCACGAGTTATCACAACATCAGTTACGGTCCTTTCCAAAACGCCTTCTTCAACGCTTCGAAGTGCGCTTGAAACTCAACCTAGTTTCTCCAAGGATACCGGTGTACGCTCCGCTTCTAATACAAGCCAACAAAGACTAACTGAAACCATGTGTCCAAAAAATCATGTAATTCAAATTACCCTTTCTCTATTACGCAATTAAGCTAAATTTGGAGGATTGGCAAAGTGAACCCAAAAGTCCGAACGGTCCCAGTCAATCTCGTTACGGTCCCAGTCAATCTCGTTACGGTCCTAGTCAATCTCGTTACGGTCCCAGTCAATCTCGTTACCGTCTTAGTCAATCTCGTTACGGTCCTAGTCAATCTCGTTACGGTCCCAGTAAATCTCGTTACGGTCCCAGTCAATCTCGTTACGGTCCCAGTCAATCTCGTTACCGTCTTAGTCAATCTCGTTACGGTCCCAGTCAATCTCGTTACGGTCCTAGTCAATCTCGTTACAGTCCCAGTAAATCTCGTTACGGTCCCAGTCAATCTCGTTACGGTCCTAGTCAATCTCGTTACGGTCCCAGTCAATCTCGTTACAGTCCCAGTCAATCTCGTTACAGTCCCAGTAAATCTCGTTACGGTCCCAGTCAATCTCGTTACGGTCCTAGTCAATCTCGTTACGGTCCCAGTCAATCTCGTTACAGTCCCAGTCAATCTCGTTACAGTCCCAGTAAATCTCGTTACGGTCCCAGTCAATCTCGTTACCGTCTTAGTCAATCTCGTTACGGTCCTAGTCAATCTCGTTACGGTCCCAGTAAATCTCGTTACGGTCCTAGTCAATCTCGTTACAGTCCCAGTAAATCTCGTTACGGTCCTAGTCAATCTCGTTACGGTCCTAGTCAATCTCGTTACGGTCCCAGTCAATCTCGTTACAGTCCCAGTAAATCTCGTTACGGTCCCAGTCAATCTCGTTACGGTCCTAGTCAATCTCGTTACGGTCCTAGTCAATCTCGTTACGGTCCTAGTCAATCTCGTTACGGTCCCAGTCAATCTCGTTACGGTCCCAGTGAATCTCGTTACGGTCCCAGTGAATCAGTGAATCTCGTTACGGTCCCAGTCAATCTCGTTACGGTCCCAGTCAATCTCGCTTAAACTTGCGCTTAAAGAAACTAACCTTAAGCGGACAGAAAAAAATCACTTCTTCATAATAGGGCTCGACATGTAGGCCGTGGCCTTCTAGTTTTTCTTTTGCTCAATATATATAATAAATATATGCTTGCTTTAGACTAAAGTAACAGTTAATGATGGATTGGAAGAATATCACACTATATCGTTAGTCCTCAACGTGATTGAAGCGAACGACCCACCTGCTCTTAAAGGCATAAAGCTTAATATCGAAGAAGGCATGGACCCTGTAATATACCAGCCGCCAACGCACATACCAGTGATGGATCCAGATATCGGAAATAACAAGACCCCAAAGGCATGGACCAGATTTAATATCACATCACCAGGTAATATCGACAAGCGCATGTTTCAGCCAAACGGTTTTCAGTATTTTAATGTAAAAAATTGCCGATACTTACATAAATTCTATATCATTGGAACTGGAATTTGTGAGTGGCCAATACGTAAGTTTTGAAAATCAGTTGAGGAAAACACGTTTTATAGCCAAAATAGGTTTTGATTATGATATTCCCACGTAAACTCAGTGGGACAATACAACGTCTGATAGTAGGACTACTACGGGTTTAAATCGTCTGCTCTAGATCTGATAACATGAGCGCATTTATTTATGATGTTTTATAATAATCGTGTTTCTAAAGGAGAAACACGATTATTATAAAACATCATAAATAAATGTAGGCATATTTTATAACTTAATATTTGTCAGAGATACACATATCTGTATGCTTTATTTAAAGTCGTACATATACGAGGGGTGTTTCAGATGTAATGCAATTCGGTTTGCACAATTTTATATTCAGATGATTTTACATCAAATTTCATTTATAAACCTTCGAAATACTCTCCTTTTGTCTTTACACATCGTTTTAGTCTTTTAATCCAGTTTCGGAAGCACTTTATGTAGTCTTCAGTGGGTACCCCTTTAAGGTACTGGAACATCGCAGATCCTAGTGAGTTTCTGGACGAGTAGCGCTTTCCAGTAAGGAAGGATTTCATCTTTGGAAATAGGAAATAGTCACATGGTGCCAAATCTGGGGAATAGAGTGGGTGATCTAGGACTCACACCTTTTTTTGGTCGAGATATGTCCTCACAAGTTCAGCTTTGTGTGCAGGAGCATTGTCATGTAATAAATGGACACCCTTTATGCCAGTCCTCGGACGACGGTCCTTGAAGTACGTTTCAAGTTTCTTTAATACAACGTTCTTGTAAAACTTAGCAGTAACACTTCTACCTTTAGGAACTGGAATTTGAATATCTGGACCGTGAATTGAGAAGAAAATGGCATACAAAACTGTGTGTGTTTGTGTTTGTGTTCGCTTTGCAATTACGGGTCTCCTTGCATTTCCATTCCTAGTCGCCTATACTCGGTTGTCACACTTTTGCTTAGGTTCAAAGAAATGTACCCATGTTTCATCACCAGTAATGAGGTTAGAAAACTGTTTATTGTCATATTTTGGACACATCTTCAATAAAGATTTGGCTTTTTTAACGCGGTCACGTTTCTGGTCATCAGACAGTAAATGTGGAATCCATCGTGCACATATTTAGTAACGTTTAACACTTTCTTCAGAATAAAATGAACACATGCTGTTGGGATGCCTGATCTTTGAGCTAACTGCCGAATGGTCAATCTTGCATCTCCTTTAATTAATTCCTGGATTTTATGGACACTTTCCTTAGGCGTTGCAACTCGTCGTCGACCACATTTTGGATTGTCTTCTAATCCATTATTTCCAGATTTAAAATGCACGATCCACCTGGTATCAGTGCTATATGATAATTCATCACTTCCATAAATGTAACAAATCTCATTATGTACGGTCTTGGCAGGTATTTTCAGACAAACTCTCCCTTTTATATATGTCCTAATTTCTAGCCATTTTTCTGACCGTTTACCAACCATATTTATACACAGTGGTATGAAAGGACCTGCTATAGCGAGCTCGTTTTAGGAAATGACTGGATATTTTTCAACACACTTTCGTGCACATGTAGTTGAAAGGTTAATCTGACACACTATTATCCGTGTATGTTTGTCATTTGTATTTACTACATTGACGTGTAACCGTGTACGTTTGTCATTTGTATTTACTACATTGACGTGTAACCGTTTATGTTTGTCATTTGTATTTACTACACTGACGTGTAACCGTGTTTGTTTGTCATTTGTATTTACTACATTGACGTGTAACCGTGTACGTTTGTCATTTGTATTGACTACACTGACGTGTAACCGTGTATGTTTGTCATTTGTATTTACTACATTGACGTGTATTTATAAAATTTGACGTCCAACGTCATGTTACGCTTACATGACGCATTATGGTGCTTACTTTCTAGTTTACAACTAGGTACAGACGGATTTTGTTACTCAATTGTTTCACATGTTTGAATCATCTTGTCTTTAACATTGCGAGTGATCAATGTTCGTATGGTGTTTACGTCATTTTCAACACATGTCAGGTTATAGATGACGGCTGTTTTGTGGTGGAGGCAGATCACCCACTTTTCCTGGGTAGAACCAGTACTGTACACCGCCATGCGTAAGAATCGACACATCAAGGCCATTTAAAAAAACAAACGTTTTCATTTTTTTAGCCGGATTGCCTAACAAATCTAGGCTTATAGTTTGGCGATTTCCGTCTGTCCGTCCGTCCCTCCGTCCGTCCGTCGGCCGTCTGTCTAATTGTAATTGTATTGTCTTAATTATTTGAACACATGCAATCCAAGTTAGTATTACATAATTGTAAAAACATATGATACATTTCTATTGACCAACGCAATTTTAAGCGATTTCCCTAACATTCAATAAATATATTAATTAATATAGTATACTGTGAAATTGTCACATATGCGTTATGTAAGACAACCTCTATCCCAGAACTCTCTAGCTTCCTCTATTATTCTTCCATTTATATTCTAGTCCTTATATCCTTTTCTCATTTTCCCGAACTACATTCTACTTATGATACGCCCGTATCTAACTGTGTAGAATATATTCTGAGCAAAATAAATTTAGCACATAAATTGCATATTATATCCATAGAACAGATACAAAGCCGTGTATGTTCGGGGTCAATAATATTGCTATAAGTCATTTGTAAACAAGGTCGGTGATAATATTAAAGCGAATATGATGGGAAAATACTTTATAGGTCATCGAAAATCGTTCTCATTTCAATGAACTTATACGTTTTAAAAATGACGTAAAATACCATACAAAAACACAATTCAATTTCAATGAAACGGGAGGTAATTTTAAAATTTCGAAATTTGGAATGTTTTTGAGAATTACAATCGTTTGTGGACACGTTTCGGCGGTTTTTAACAATGACAGTATGGGCAATTCGTGTCAATGTCAAAAAATAATTTCGTTCAAAGTAATACGTTTGCATAATGAAATAAGGTGTGTTTAATATGTGGGAAGTAATTCTGATACTTCGCTTAGGAAATAATAAAATTACACAATGTTTTGAAAATCACATCTTTACCTAGCATTTCTAATATCTTCAAACAATTATATCACTGTTAGTATGTTTAATCTATGTCCCTTAAAAGTCGTGCTAACATTTGTTTGTTCAGTGTATATATATTGTAAGTGTGGATCTTGATGTTGTAATATCTGCCATTTACTTCATAATATGAATATTCTACGTTTCATTCTTTCTTCCAGATATACCTCCACAGTTTAAGATTGTGACAAAAACGTCCGTACACCAAGAGGATCAGTTTTTTCTAACGCTGATAGCGCCTCTAGATGCCGATATAGGTCAACAGCAAAGGTCAGACTCTTTATTTAACTGTTATTCTTTTATAATGTCGAATGAGTAAACTAACAACTATTTTGTTTTAATCCAGATTAAACTATTTAAAAGAATACTTTTTTTTTTTATTATAAAGTTTGATATAAACAAAAGTAGATATACAAGTCGAATAGGAAATGTAGCATTTAAGGACCACAGTCAACAATAGACACGCACAGAAACAAGGACCACAGTCAACCATAGATACGCACAGAAACAAGGACCACAGTCAACCATAGACACGCACAGAAACAAGGACCACAGTCAACCATAGATACGCACAGAAACAAACAACAACTATAAAGATGACTAAAATGCAAGATATGCCACCACACACACAAAAGGGTTACCAATAGGGATATCGCCTTGGAGTGGTCAGTTGCGAAAAAAAGCCGCTAGGCGTTTAAACCAGTTTCTATAGGGTGCACCAAACCTCACTCTTACCATATTGTCATCCCAATAAAATAGGACGGTGTACATAAATATATCCCCGCCAGGTTAAACAAGGCAGCATTAAACGGCAATGTAAGTATAACACATAAATGATCATGTATATATACATATAAAAGAACAAAAGCCTAGACAGCCACACAGCAAGTATTCATTGACTTGACAGAAGCCAGAGCAACAGGAGAACAAACCGTTAAGGGTCGCGCTTCTTTTTCCTTTCAGTATATATCGATTATCGCCAGGTTAAATCGACACAATATCCGTGCTCAGGTTTAACAAAACTACGGGTGTATTTTTCATTTTAAGTCGGACACCTAGAACCCACACAAAGCTTGATGTAAATCATATGCACCAAGTGCATGGCACACAGTCAATATAAATGTTGACACCCTGAGTCAATATGAATGTTGACACCCTGAGTCGATATGAATGTTGACACCCTGAGTCAATACGAACGTTGACACCCTGAGTCGATATGAATGTTGACTTCCGGTCATTATGAATGTTGACTTCCTGAGTCAGTATGGATGTTGACATCCTGAGTCATTATGGATGTTGACATCCTGAGTCAGTATGGATGTTGATACCCTGAGTCAATATGAATGTTGACTTCCGGAGTCATTATGAATGTTGGCTTCCTGAGTCAGTATGTATGTTGACAACCTGAGTAAATATGAATGTTGACACCCTGAGTCAGTATTCATGTTGACACCCAGAGTCAGTATGAATTTTGACACCCTGGGTCAATATGAATGTCGACTCTTTGAGTCGTTATGAATGTTGACCCTCTCAGTCGATATGAATGTTGACACCCTTAGAAAATATGAATGTTGACATCCTGAGTAAGTATGAATGTTAACACCCTGAGTTAATATGAATGTTGACACCCTGAGTAAATATGGATGTTGACACCCTGAGTCAATATGAATATTGACACACTGAGTCAGTATGAATGTTGACACCCTGAGTCAATATAAATATTGACACACTGGGTCAATTTGAATGTCGACACACTTAGTCGATAGAAATTAGACACTCAGTGTTATTCGCTGTACAAAATTCCTAATTACTCACTTTTGTAATTTTCTTATTTGTAAATATATTTTAGAATAGTTTTATGATAAGAATTTTGTTTTCACCAATAATTTGTAAAATATTTATCTTTTGTTTAAATTGTTACATCTTTTGGGAGTTACCCTCTCGTTATGTGAAAACATGAAATGTGCTGACAAAACACATAACATGAATCGAAGTCCGCTTAAAGATATGCACTTCTTAAAATTGGTTTGAAATAATATATAAAAAACAAAAACAACATAAAACGTTGACCCATTTCTTGCAGATTCTCCTGTGTCTCCGTGACCGAGGGGTTAACTACGTTGCGTTGTAAATCTTCGCCTCTCACCGCTGCGGGTTCGAATCCCACTGGGAGCTCGACTTGTAAGTGAGGAAGTGTCGATTCTTACGGATGGCGGGAGGTTTACAGTACTGGTTCTACCCAGGAAAGGTGGATGGTCTGCCTCCACCACAAAAAAGCGACCGTCATATATAACCTTGCATGTGCGTGAAAATGACATAAAACACCATACAAAAACAAACAAACCGTCTATAGAAAATGAAACATGGATAATCATAAATTATCTCCCTTTTAACTGAATATCGTTTGATTCAAATAATTTTAATTCAGCGTTAACATTAAATAATTCGAAAATTTCTTTTGCAAACGCATTTGTAGTGGTAATGCCAGTAAAACTTTATGTCAAAATAATTTTAGTTGGCATGTTTTAGAAATAGAAACATGGAAAGCTGCACTAATTTAAAGTACTTGCAAAATCCTTTGTACACAGTTGTATAAGTGTTATAATTTATTTCTAAGAAAATACATCGAATTGAAAACTAAAAATTGTGTTCATACTATCAGAGCCATTTTGCTGTTCAGCCGTATCTCGAATCAAGCGTGATATACTAAAAACAATGAGAATATTACTGACAATGAGAATATTACTGACATATTGCTGGGTACGTAGGACATTAGACTAGTATATATTACAACATATGACTAAGCACTTATGAACTAATGTTTGTGCGAGTACATTATTTATGCATGAACTCACGTGTTGCATATTACGTAAAAATGCACATTTTATGAGTATTTTCCCGTTTACCATTACAGTGACTTACAGCCTGCCATGTTACTGGACGCCATGAGAGACGATTACAAAATGTATGACGATATGAGTAGGACAATATTTGAAGGTGAACAGATTGGCCCATCACCTCTCAGAGAAGGAAATAGGATAACATTTACTCTGGTGGTATGTGGTTTCGCAAGTCAACTTTAAAACGCAACAAACTAGACCTGTTTACCAGTCATAATATAGTTTTGGCTTTCCCTTACGAGAGCTAGCCTAATGTATTAAGGTATAAAACCATTAATTATTTTCCCCATAGACAACAATGTTTAAGTCTCACATATTAATGATTTGCTGCAAATTCAACTCAACTATGGATAATGAGGAAATGTAATGTTCATATAGAAAACTAATAATCACCAGAAAAGGTGGGGTCACAAGACATGTAAGACAGTTCTTGTTGGTTTACTAAACAGGTTAAGGGTACAGCTGTTTTCAGTGATGGTTTTAATTTTAAGCTCACACAGTGTAAGCATAGCGTCGAAATTTCACGAAAATGTTCATCAGTGAACCAGTAAAACCTATTAATACGCTTCTTATACATACAACCACAAAATCGAACAGAAATGGGCAATTTCCCCCTACTTATAACGCCCATTTCCATAAAAAAGGTGGGATTACTTTGTATTATAGGAACTGCATTCGATTTGCATGTAATTAGTTGTGGTAAACCTCAACTTCAGTTTATTACCGGAAGTTACCGGTTCTCTGCTATAAAAGGTAAGCATTCAACATCACGGATCAATACGAGAAAAACTGGTTCTCTGCTCAAAAGTTAAACGTTTAACGTGTACATACCCAATCTCTACCCAGAGTACACTCGTTCCTCATTTGACTCTGTCAACGCCAAATGAAGTAGGGCGAACGGTTAGGTCACGTGATTATTCAAAAAAGTTATGACGATGTTTATAATAAATCCTTTTGCGTGATCTGCAAAGATGGTATATAGACCTATATTAAATAATTTCAATTTTTATTTCTATGAGTTACCTTTTTTTAGTAATATTCTGCTATATAGCTTCGGTTTGAAATGTTTACAGGTGTTTACATATGCGTTTCGATTGAGGAGACCTAAGTACGTATTATGTTTGTAGTAAAATAGTCCCGATTAAAACTAAATTGTTTTCATGCATTATTTCAAATCTTGCAACATCTAATTTGCAGATATTCTGAAAATTATATTTACACAAGAAATAAACAAGTTTTAGACAAAATATTCAAATTTAAAAGGTTTTACCAAAATCTTGTAATTTAGTAGTTAGCAGAGATATATGTGAGTGCAAGGAACGATAACTCTGTGTGGAGATTGGTACATACCGTTGAACGCTTAGGTACCAATCTAATTTTCCCTTCCGCCAAGGCTGGTCCATTTTTCGACATAGGTTTGACACGTTAGACACGATCATGTCATTTTTGGACTCTTATGTGGTCATGTTAAATTAGAAATGAACAGTTTCTTTGAGTTTTTTGATAATTTTATAATTACACGTGGTAGCAGTAAACAGTTTATCGGAGTTGTAATGCACGCTAACGCACACGCATCCCTTACATGTGAACAATTGTATTTATGTGCTGATTTCCAGCATGCCGTGCTACAAAGGTGAATATGTAATGAATATTTAAGTTACTAAGGCATGTCAAGGATTTGACCAGAAAGAAGCGACGTCGTCCACCCTGATTCAAAATGTTTGGTAGGAAGAACTGATGGTGAAAATGGGAAGAAAAAACGGTTGTGGCCTGATTACCTCTTCGTGACAACATTTTTTTTATATTGTTTTAACACACGTGAATTGATTTGTTATTATGTTAAACTTTGTTCAAAGTTCCTACCCAGATATAATGCTATTTTCTATCGGCATCTATTTTACGCTTACGTAAAACCTTGCTTGTGTAATATTGATTCCATCGTTATTCAGTGGATTGTGTTCATTCTTATACATCTTTGTGTATATATTAGTATATTTGTTTTAAAATAGTATATGTAGATTTGTCGATTTAATTTACCTGAGCTTAAATGGGTACTTCCACGTACGCAGCATTTGCTGATGCAACCCATTTCGGCCATGGACGGGTCAACCCATTTCGGCCATGGACGGATCAACCCATTTCGGCCATGGACGGATCAACCCATTTCGGCCATGGACGGATCAACCCATTTCGGCCATGGATGGGTCAACCCATTTCGGCCATGGACGGGTCAACCCATTTCGGCCATGGACGGGTCAGCCCATTTCGGCCATGGACGGGTCAACGTTTGACATGTTGGTGTCAATTGTATTGATATTACAAGATGAGCGGGCCAAGGGTTATTCTGTTGTTGGCGAAATGTATATGTTGTTATCTGAACAGTATTGAGAAAATTTATTTACTGTAATCTGTTATCCGCAATCTATATCGAAATACGAATATAAGATGTTTGTTCTCCACTCCCCTCTTCACACGTATCGAAAAGATGCCATAGATCTAGTTAGGACTGTAGACTGTTATTTGATTTATCTAGTTAGGACTGTAGACTGTTATTTGATTTGATTTCCTGTAACACCCCTTCCCACCCCCCACCTCCCCCACGCCCCTCCTCAGACCCGTGTCGTAAAAATGTCATGTTTGGGATTGTTATTCGTTATTAACTGGTTTTAATGTTTTTATTTCATTGTTATATGTTATCATCAAAATATATCCTTTTATGAGATGTCCAAATTGTCTCCACCACCTCATTAAAGTTACCTAACTAGACAAGCCGTTCTTACATTGTCTCCACCACCTCATCATAGTTACCTAACTAGACAAGCCTTTCCTACATTGTCTCCACCACCTCATTATAGTTACCTAATTAGACAAGCCGTTCCTACATTGTCTCCACCAACTCAATATAGTTACCTAACTAGACAAGCCGTTCCTACATTGTCTCCACCTCCTCATTATAGTTACCTAACTAGACAAGCCGTTCCTACATTGTCTCCACCACTTCATTATAGTTACCTAACTAGACAAGCCGTTCCTACATTGTCTCCACCACCTCATTATAGTTACCTAACTAGACAAGCCGTTCCTTTTAAAAGGAAACTTTATTGTTAGGTTAGGATTCCATTAAACAACATCAGTGTAATGCTATGCTTCACAATTTAACCTTTTTTTTCTTTCGAAAATGCAACTAAAGTTAGTTTTTATCACGTTTTATGATGTTTTAAACATGTTTCAATGCCAATTTTATTGATTCCCCTCACACCCCACCCACACCCACACCCACATCTCTTTTTTAAAATTATTGCACGTTTAGCGCATGCCTGTATAATAGAAACAGAACGTGAAAAGTAACAGTTACATTTGATACATGAGATTGATACACTTATGAATCCTGAAAGTTCATCATTTAGCATACAATAAACAACTGCATACACCTCTTATCTAGGTTACAGATGAAGGAGGACTCTCGAACACAACTGAAGTAGTGGTTACTGTTCTGGACATCAACGATAATGCGCCTGTGTGTACGCCGGCAAAAACTGTCATTGTTCCCAAGGCGTCAACATTAGGTTTTGAACAGGACGTAAAATCTACCATCATTACACCATTACGTTCGATGTGCAAAGACGCTGATTATTTACGAAGTAACCGCGACTTGGAGTTCAGATTCTTAAATGAACAGGACTGCGAAGGAGGTATGTGAAATGCGTTTAGTTTTGCATGTACTTTTATATACATGTCAACATGACACTATTCACATTAGGTAAATAAGCGAGGGAATTTTCTTTTGTTTGATTTTTTTTTATTATTATTTATTTATAAATTCGATTTCTTTACTTTAACCATCCGTTATACTTTTCATGTTTATTTATCCTAACTGATCATATCGTATAAATAAAAATAACGTTGCTCCAGATCAACACAAAATAAAGTCTAGCTAGGTAAGTATTTGATAATCGGTATTAACTTATCGTTCTTTCAACAATCCGGCGACTTTGCATAATTGCCACACGTTTAACAGTCTTTGTCAGTAAGCGCTTTGCGCATCATATGAATCACTGAAAAGTACTATATTATCACTGGAGTATATTTATAAAGGTCCCTATCCCGCCAGCAACAACCAAATTTTACAACAAAGTACAACGTTTCTAAATCTACTGATGATTACGTATATATACAACTTACGTATTTTAAGAATCAAACTCTATAGATACAATATAAACGGCATTAACGAGCCAGGTCAAACCCAAAAACTTGGTCGAATTAAGAGTTACCAATTCATTGTTCATTTACGCATATTCAATCACGGGTATTTAAAGAACCCGTGAAGAAACCTTTACTTTTAATCGGCACCTATACATTATTATCTAACCTGAACACCTGGATAGAGTTTTGATAAACGCTTAATTTGTAGTGAAATTTTGCCGTTAATTGGCGGGTTAGTTTCTTGAACATATTGGAAAGTAAAGACAAAATATTTACGATAAGTATTACAGGTGCGTTATATGGCGGTCAATGAAAACGCATCAGTAGATCATATGGGTGTTACATTTTACTGCTAAAATAATTTAGTGCATATTTGAAATTGAAGGATATTAATTACGAATTTCTCAAAATTCCTAAGCGTGGTGCACATGGTTCCATTGAAGTCACGCGTGTATAAAACTAGACTGGTTGTCGTCTCAGTGGTTATAGTTTAATTTAATCAGAGTCAAAATCAAATCTTAAATCCTAAAAATGTGTATCAGTCTTTTTCTGAATAGCTCGGAACCACTGAAGTTTGAAGACGATAATTCAATGCAGACTATTTTATTTGATGATAGCTGGAGTTGTCTCAAATATTATAAACATGAACAAACATAAGGACATAGCCAGTCTAGTAGAAAACAAAAGCCACATATTTTAATACGGGATTATGTAAAACCGTTTTACCGTTTCTAAGATATTATCCCGACCTCACGTTATTCCATCAAGATAACGCCGTGCCACACTCTGCTAGAGTTACACGTGATGTTATCTGGCTGTAATTACGTCGTTTTATTACATTTATATGGATGAAAGATTGGGATTTCTCAGTGAAAGAATATTCATAATCGCTAAATATTAATAACTAACTGCGACGTTGAGTTATGACGTCAATAACGTGATGGTGACGTCGACGTCATCCGCCGATAACGCTAAAAAAGCGAATAATTCTGGTTGAAATCATACATAATCTGATTAAAAATGTAATAAATAGATTATTTAACTGTTGTGATCGATTATATGGAAATCCTTCACTCGACGGTAGGCGTGTGTTGTTTTTTCACTCACTCGCTTACGCTCGTTCTTGAAAAGAACCACACGTCTACCATCTCGTGAAGGATTTCCATATAATCGATCTCAGCAGTTAAATAATCTCTATATATTTTATATTTTTAAAGTATTGAATCTTGATACCTAACTTGTCTTACTGTTTATTTGTAGGCTTTGTTGATAAGCAGTTACGCAGTTATTTACCTTGTCATTTAGCATTGTTTACTATAGATAATCATAAAAATAAAACGGTTCCACAAAATTTCAAGCTGCATTAATCTGTCTCGGAATAAATTGAGATTGGTTTTACTGACCTTTTTAAGGAACTGCAGAATAACGAGTGTAAATCGTCTGCTCTGATTGCATGAACATATTTTAAAGGGACACATGTCAATCTTGATTTTTTAAAAAGTCACGGCGTCCCTTTAGTTTTTCTACGTAACTTGAATTTGTTCAATCATTAATATTAATTATAAGAATCGTATACAGTACAATGTGTTTAACTGATGATAATAGTGCACCAATACTATAATTAAACCTGAGGTAGAATAAGGCGAAACAATGGAAAAACTCAAAACTTATTTAATTAAATGCAAGTAGGTTTAAAATCAAAATGATACTGGATAAATAAATTAAAACGCTAATTTCAATGTTTAATAAACATTTCAAGATTGCCATGTGTCCCTTTAAAACTTTCAAGTCGATGTGTTTTCTTAGAAATAAGTTATAACACTTAAACAACTGGGTATATAGGATTTTGTTAATAAGTGCAGCTTTCGATGTTCCTAATTCTAAAAATTATTTTGATGTCACCTAGTACTAGCAGTACCACTACAAATGAGTTTGCAAAGGACATTTTTGAAATATTTAATATTAACGCTGAATTACTGTTACTTGAATTTCAAACAATATTTAATTAAAAGGGAGGTAATTTAGGATTATCCATGTTTTATTTTCTTATAGACGGAGAATCTGCAATACAAGTTTATATCTTTAAGCGGAATTCGATTCATGTTATGTGTTTTATCAGCACATTCCATGTTTTCAGATAAAGGGAGGTTAACTCCCAAAAGATATAACAATTTCAATAAAAACTAAATATTTTACAAAGTATGGGTCAAAACAAAATACTTCTCACATAACTATTTTAAAATATATTTAAAATAAAAAAAATAAGTTTAGATACAAAAGTTAGTAACTAGACATTTTGTTCAGTATATCCTGGATATATATGTATATAGATCTATGGTATATCTAAAATATCGCACTGCATTTCTTCCAGTGTTTGACCTGACCAGGTATGATCTAACATATCACAGAAGTGCAAACAGAGTTTTAGCCGAGAATAAGACGAAATGTACGGTAGCATTGGCTGCTTTTGATTCCAAGTATTCCACCAACTTAGTTTTCGATGTAGTATGTAAGTATACAATTAAAATGCAGGAACGAGATATATACCCGATACTTTTACGATGGTATGTAAACACCCCCGACCCTTTTGCAATGGTTTTTAAACTCCACGACACTTTCGCGATGGTTTGTAAACACCCGACACTTTCACGATGGTTGGTAAACACCCCGATACTTTCACGATGGTTTGTAAACACTCCGACAGTTTCGCGATGGTTTGTAAACACTCCGACACTTTCACGATGGTTTGTTAAGACTCCGACACTTTCACGATGGTTGGTAAACACCCCGATACTTTCACGATGGTTTGTAAACACTCCGACAGTTTCGCGATGGTTTGTAAACACCCGACACTTTCACGATGGTTGGTAAACACCCCGATACTTTCACGATGGTTTGTAAACACTCCGACAGTTTTGCGATGGTTTGTAAACACTCCGACACTTTCACGATGGTTGGTAAACACCCCGATACTTTCACGATGGTTTGTTAAGACTCCGACACTTTCACGATGGTTGGTAAACACCCCGATACTTTCACGATGGTTTGTAAACACTCCGACAGTTTCGCGATGGTTTGTAAACACTCCGACACTTTCACGATGGTTTGTTAAGACTCCGACACTTTCACGATGGTTAGTAAACACCCCGATACTTTCACGATGGTTTGTAAACACTCCGACAGTTTCGCGATGGTTTGTAAACACCCGACACTTTCACGATGGTTGGTAAACACCCCGATACTTTCACGATGGTTTGTAAACACTCCGACAGTTTCGCGATGGTTTGTAAACACTCCGACACTTTCACGATGGTTGATAAACACCCCGACATTTTAACGATGGTATGTAAACACCACGACACTTTCACGATGGTTGGGAAACACCCGACACTTTCACGATGGTTGGTAAACACTCCGACACTTTCACGATGGTTTGTAAACACTCCGACACTTTCACGATGGTTTGTAAACATCCGACACTTTCACAATGGAATGTAAACATGCGACACTTTCACGATGGTTTGTAAACACCCAACACTTTCACGATGGTCTGTAAACACCCGACACTTTCACGATGGTTTGTAAACACCACGACACTTTCACGATGGTTTGTAAACACCACGACACTTTCACGATGGTTTGTAAACACCACGACACTTTCACCATGGTTTGTAAACACCACGACACTTTCACGATGGTTGGTAAACACCCCGACACTTTCAGCATGGTTTGTAAACACCACGACACTTTCACGATGGTTTGTAAACACTCCGACACTTTCGCGATGGTTTGTAAACACTCCGACACTTTCGCGATGGTTTGTAAACACCACGACACTTTCACCATGGTTTGTAAACACCACGACACTTTCACGATGGTTGGTAAACACGACGACACTTTCACGATGGTTGGTAAACACCCCGACACTTTCACCATGGTTTGTAAACATCACGACACTTTTACGATGGTTTGTAAACACCACGACACTTTCACGATGGTTGGAAAACACCACGACACTTTCACCATGGTTTGTAAACACCACGACACTTTCACGATGGTTGGTAAACACCCCGACACTTTCACGATGGTTTGTAAACACTCCGACACTTTCGCGATGGTTTCTAAACACTCCGACACTTTCGCGATGGTTTGTAAACACTCCGACACTTTCACGATGGTTGGTAAACATCCGATATTTTAACGATGGTATGTAAACACCACGACACTTTCACGATGGTTGGTAAACACCCGACACTTTCACGATGGTTGGTAAACACCCCGACACTTTCACGATGGTTTGTAAACACTCCGACACGTTCACGATGGTTTGTAAACATCCGACACTTCTCCAATGGAATGTAAACATGCGACACTTTCACGAAGGTTGGTAAACACCCAACACTTTCACGATGGTTTGTAAACACCCGAAATTTAACGATGGTATGTAAACACCACGACACTTTCACGATGGTTGGGAAACACCCGACACTTTCACGATGGTTGGTAAACACCCCGACACTTTCACGACGGTTTGTAAACACTCCGACACTTTCACGATGGTTTGTAAACATCCGACACTTTCGCAATGGAATGTAAACATGCGACACTTTCACGATGGTTGGTAAACACCCAACACTTTCACGATGGTTTGTAAACACCCGACACTTTCACGATAGTTGGTAAACACCACGACACTTTCACGATGGTTTGTAAACACCACGACACTTTCACGATGATTTGTCAATACCACGACACTTTCACCATGGTTTGTAAACACCACGACACTTTCACGATGGTTGGTAAACACCCCGACACTTTCACCATGGTTTGTAAACACCACGACACTTTCACGATGGTTGGTAAACACCCCGACACTTTCAAGATGGTTTGTAAACACCACGTCACTTTCCCGATGGTTTGTAAACATCACGACACTTTCACGATGGTTGGTAAACACACAACACTTTCACGATGGTTTGTAAACATCGGACACATTCACAATGGAATGTAAACACCCGACACTTTCACGATGGTTGGTATACACCACGACACTTTCACAATGGCTGGTAAACACTCCGACACTTTCACGATGGTTTGTTAACACCACGACACTTTCACCATGGTTTGTAAACACCCGACACTTTTGCGATGGTTTGTGAACACTTCGACACTTTCGCGATGGTTTGTAAACACCACGACACTTTCACCATGGTTTGTAAACATCACGACACTTTCACCATGGTTTGTAAACACCACGACACTTTCACGATGGTTGGTAAACACCACGACACTTTCACGATGGTTGGTAAACATCCCGACACTTTCACCATGGTTTGTAAACACCACGACACTTTCACGATGGTTTGTAAACACCACGACACTTTCACCATGGTTTGTAAACACCTCGACACTTTCACGATGGTTGGTAAACACCCCGCCACTTTCACGATGGTTTGTAAACACCACGACACTTTCACGATGGTTGGTAAACACACGACACTTTCACGATGGTTTGTAAACATCGGACACTTTCACAATGGAATGTAAACAACCGACACTTTCACGATGGTTGGTATACACCACGACACTTTCACGATGGTTGGTAAACACTCCGACACTTTCACGATGGTTTGTTAACACCACGACACTTTCACCATGATTTGTAAACACTCCGACACTTTTGCGATGGTTTGTAAACACTCCGACACTTTCGCGATGGTTTGTAAACACTCCGACACTTTCGCGATGGTTTGTAAACACCACGACATTTTAACGATGGTATGTAAACACCACGACACTTTCACGATGGTTGGTAAACACCCGACACTTTCACGATGGTTGGTAAACACCCCGACACTTTCACGATGGTTTGTAAACACTCCGACACTTTCACGATGGTTTGTAAACATCCGACACTTTCACAATGGAATGTAAACATGCGACACTTTCACGATGGTTGGAAAACACCCAACACTTTCACGATGGTTTGTAAACACCCGACACTTTCACCATGGTTTGTAAACACCACGACACTTTCACGATGGTTTGTAAACACCACGACACTTTCAGGATGGTTTGTAAACACCACGACACTTTCAACATGGTTTGTAAACACCACGACACTTTCACGATGGTTTGTAAACATCCCGACACTTTCACGATGGTTGGTAAACACCCGACACTTTCACCATGGTTTGTAAACACCACGACACTTTCACGATGGTTGGTAAACACCCCGACACTTTCACGATGGTTTGTAAACACTCCGACACTTTTGCGATGGTTTGTAAACACTCCGACACTTTCGCGATGGTTTGTAAACACCACGACACTTTCACCATGGTTTGTAAACACCACGACACTTTCACCATGGTTTGTAAACACCACGACACTTTCACGATGGTTGGTAAACACCACGACACTTTCACGATGGTTGGTAAACATCCCGACACTTTCAACATGGTTTGTAAACACCACGACACTTTCACGATGGTTTGTAAACACCACGACACTTTCACGATGGTTAGTAAACACCACAACACTTTCACGATGGTTGGTAAACACCCCGACACTTTCACGATGGTTTGTAAACACTCCGACACTTTCACGATGGTTTGTATGGTTTGTAAACACTCCGACACTTTCACGATGGTTTGTAAACACTCCGACACTTTCGCGATGGTTTGTAAACACTCCGACACTTTCACGATGGTTGGTAAACACCCCGACATTTTAACGATGGTATGTAAACACCACGACACTTTCACGATGGTTGGTAAACACCCGACACTTTCACGATGGTTGGTAAACACCCCGACACTTCACGATGGTTTGTAAACACTCCGACACTTTCACGATGGTTTGTAAACATCCGACACTTTCACAATGGAATGTAAACATGCGACACTTTCACGATGGTTGGTAAACACCCAACACTTTCACGATGGTTTATAAACACCCGACACTGTCACGATGGTTTGTAAACACCACGACACTTTCACCATGGTTTGTAAACACCACGACACATTCACGATGGTTTGAAAACATCCCGACACTTTCACGATGGTTGGAAAACACCCGACACTTTCACCATGGTTTGTAAACACTCCGACACTTTCACGATGGTTTGTAAACACCCGACACTTTCACGATGGTTGATAAACATCCCGACACTTTCACGATGGTTTGTAAACACCCGACACTTTCACCATTGTTTGTAAACACCACGACACTTTCACGATGGTTTGTAAACACCCGACACTTTCACCATGGTTTGTAAACACCACGACACTTTCACCATGGTTTGTAAACACCCGACACTTTCACGATGGTTGGTAAACACCACGACACTTTCACGATGGTTTGTAAACACCCGACACTTTCACCTTGGTTTGTTAACACCCAACACTTTCACGATGGTTGATAAACATCCCAACACTTTCACCATGGTTTGTAAACACCACGACACTTTCACGGTGGTTGGTAAACACCACGACACGTTCAAGATGGTTTGTAAACACCACGACACTTTCACGATGGTTTGTAAACACCACGACACTTTCAAGAAGGTTTGTAAAGACCACGTCACTTTCACGATGGTTTGCAAACACCACGACACTTTCACGATGCTTTGTAAATACCCCGACACTTTCACGATGGTTGGTAAACACCACGACACTTTCAAGATGGTTTGTAAACACCACGACACTTTCACGATGGTTTGTAAACACCACGACACTTTCACGATGGTTCGAAAACACCACGACACTTTCACGATGGTTTGTAAACACCTCGACACTTTCACGATGGTTGGTAAACACCCCGACACTTTCACGATGGTTTGTAAACACCACGACACTTTCACAATGGTCTGTAAACACCCGACACTTTGACCATGGTTTGTAAACACCCCGACACTTTCACGATGGTTGGTAAACACCACGACACTTTCACGATGGTTTGTAAACACCACGACACTTTCACGATGGTTTGTAAACACCCGACACTTTTACCATGGTTTGTAAACACCACGACACTTTCACGATGGTTTGTTAACACCACGACACTTTCACCATGATTTGTAAACACTCCGACACTTTTGCGATGGTTTGTAAACACTCCGACACTTTCGCGATGGTTTGTAAACACTCCGACACTTTCGCGATGGTTTGTAAACACCACGACATTTTAACGATGGTATGGAAACACCACGACACTTTCACGATGGTTGGTAAACACCCGACACTTTCACGATGGTTGGTAAACACCCCGACACTTTCACGATGGTTTGTAAACACTCCGACACTTTCACGATGGTTTGTAAACATCCGACACTTTCACAATGGAATGTAAACATGCGACACTTTCACGATGGTTGGAAAACACCCAACACTTTCACGATGGTTTGTAAACACCCGACACTTTCACCATAGTTTGTAAACACCACGACACTTTCACGATGGTTTGTAAACACCACGACACTTTCAGGATGGTTTGTAAACACCACGACACTTTCAACATGGTTTGTAAACACCACGACACTTTCACGATGGTTTGTAAACATCCCGACACTTTCACGATGGTTGGTAAACACCCGACACTTTCACCATGGTTTGTAAACACCACGACACTTTCACGATGGTTGGTAAACACCCCGACACTTTCACGATGGTTTGTAAACACTCCGACACTTTTGCGATGGTTTGTAAACACTCCGACACTTTCGCGATGGTTTGTAAACACCACGACACTTTCACCATGGTTTGTAAACACCACGACACTTTCACCATGGTTTGTAAACACCACGACACTTTCACGATGGTTGGTAAACACCACGACACTTTCACGATGGTTGGTAAACATCCCGACACTTTCAACATGGTTTGTAAACACCACGACACTTTCACGATGGTTTGTAAACACCACGACACTTTCACGATGGTTAGTAAACACCACAACACTTTCACGATGGTTGGTAAACACCCCGACACTTTCACGATGGTTTGTAAACACTCCGACACTTTCACGATGGTTTGTATGGTTTGTAAACACTCCGACACTTTCACGATGGTTTGTAAACACTCCGACACTTTCGCGATGGTTTGTAAACACTCCGACACTTTCACGATGGTTGGTAAACACCCCGACATTTTAACGATGGTATGTAAACACCACGACACTTTCACGATGGTTGGTAAACACCCGACACTTTCACGATGGTTGGTAAACACCCCGACACTTCACGATGGTTTGTAAACACTCCGACACTTTCACGATGGTTTGTAAACATCCGACACTTTCACAATGATATGTAAACATGCGACACTTTCACGATGGTTGGTAAACACCCAACACTTTCACGATGGTTTATAAACACCCGACACTGTCACGATGGTTTGTAAACACCACGACACTTTCACCATGGTTTGTAAACACCACGACACATTCACGATGGTTTGAAAACATCCCGACACTTTCACGATGGTTGGTAAACACTCGACACTTTCACCATGGTTTGTAAACACTCCGACACTTTCACGATGGTTTGTAAACACCCGACACTTTCACGATGGTTGATAAACATCCCGACACTTTCACGATGGTTTGTAAACACCCGACACTTTCACCATTGTTTGTAAACACCACGACACTTTCACGATGGTTTGTAAACACCCGACACTTTCACCATGGTTTGTAAACACCACGACACTTTCACCATGGTTTGTAAACACCCGACACTTTCACGATGGTTGGTAAACACCACGACACTTTCACGATGGTTTGTAAACACCCGACACTTTCACCTTGGTTTGTTAACACCCAACACTTTCACGATGGTTGATAAACATCCCAACACTTTCACCATGGTTTGTAAACACCACGACACTTTCACGGTGGTTGGTAAACACCACGACACGTTCAAGATGGTTTGTAAACACCACGACACTTTCACGATGGTTTGTAAACACCACGACACTTTCAAGATGGTTTGTAAAGACCACGTCACTTTCACGATGGTTTGCAAACACCACGACACTTTCACGATGCTTTGTAAACACCCCGACACTTTCACGATGGTTGGTAAACACCACGACACTTTCAAGATGGTTTGTAAACACCACGACACTTTCACGATGGTTTGTAAACACCACGACACTTTCACGATGGTTCGAAAACACCACGACACTTTCACGATGGTTTGTAAACACCTCGACACTTTCACGATGGTTGGTAAACACCCCGACACTTTCACGATGGTTTGTAAACACCACGACACTTTCACAATGGTCTGTAAACACCCGACACTTTGACCATGGTTTGTAAACACCCCGACACTTTCACGATGGTTGGTAAACACCACGACACTTTCACGATGGTTTGTAAACACCACGACACTTTCACGATGGTTTGTAAACACCCGACACTTTTACCATGGTTTGTAAACACCACGACACTTTCACGATGGTTGGTAAACACCACGACACTTTCAAGATGGTTTGTAATCACCACGACACTTTCACGATGGTTTGTAAACACCCGACACTTTCACCATGGTTTGTAAACACCACGAAACTTTCACCATGATTTGTATACACCCGACACTTTCACCATGGTTGATAAACATCCCGACACTTTCACCATGGTTTGTAAACACCACGACACGTTCACGATGGTTTGTAAACCCCCCGACACTTTCACGATGGTTTGTAAACACCACGACACTTTACGATGGTTTGTAAACACCACGACACGTTCTCGATGGTTTGTAAACACCACGACACTTTCCTGATGGTTTGTAAACACCCCGACACTTTCACGATGGTTGGTAAACACTACGACACTTTCACGATGGTTGGTAAACACCGACACTTTTTACGATGGTTGGTAAACACCCGACACTTTCATCATGGTTTGTAAACACCCCGACACTTTCACCAGGGTTTGTAAACACCACGACACTTTCATGATGGTTTGTAAACACCACGACACTTTCACGATGGTTTGTAAACACCCCGACACTTTCACGATGGTTGGTAAACACCACGACACTTTCACGATGGTTTGTAAACACCAAGACACTTTCACGATGGTTTGTAAACACCCCGACACTTTCACGATGGTTGGTAAACACCACGACACTTTCACGATGGTTTGTAAACACCCCGAGACTTTCAATATGGTTTGTAAACACCACGACACTTTCACGATGGTTGGTAAACACCCGACACTTTTTACGATGGTTGGTAAACACCCGACACTTTCACGATGGTTTGTAAACACCCGACACTTTCACGATGGTTTGTAAACACCACAACTATTTCACCATGGTTTGTAAACACCCGACAATTTCACCATGGTTTGTAAACACCACGACACTTTCACCATGGTTTGTAAACACCCCGACACTTTCACGATGGTTGGTAAACATCCCGACACTTTCACGATGGTTGTAAACACCACGACACTTTCACCATGGTTTGTAAACACCCGACACTTTCACGATGATTGGTAAACATCCGACACTTTCACGATGGTTGGTAAACACTCCGACACTTTCACGATGGTTTGTAAACACCCCGACACTTTCACGATGGTTTGTAAACACCAGACACTTTCACGATGGTTGGTAAACACCCGACACTTTCACCATGGTTTGTAAACACCACGACACTTTCACCATGGTTTGTAAACTCCCGACACTTTCACGATGGTTGGTAAACACTCCGACACTTTCACGATGTTTTGTAAACACCCCGACACTTTCACGATGGTTTGTAAACACCCGACACTTTCACCATGTTTTGTAAACACTCCGACACTTTCACCGTGGTATGTAAACACCCCGACACTTTCACGATGGTTGGTAAACACCACGACACTTTCACGATGGTTTATAAACATCCGACACTTTCACGATGGTTTGTAAATATCCGACACTTTCACGATGGTTTGTAAACACTCCGACACTTTCACGATGGTTTGTAAACACCACGACACTTTCACGATGGTTTGTAAACACCCGACACTTTCACGATGGTTGGTAAACACCACGACACTTTCACCATGGTTTGTAAACACCCCGACACGTTCATGATGGTTTGTAAACACCCGACACTTTCACCATGGTTTGTAAACACCCGACACTTTCACGATGGTTAGTAAACATCCCGACACTTTCACGATGGTTTGTAAACACCTCGACACTTTCACGATGGTTGGTAAACACCACGACACTTTCACGATGGTTTGTAAACACCACGACACTTTCACGATGGTTTGTAAACACCCGACACTTTCACCATGTTTTGTAAACACTCCGACACTTTCACCATGGTATGTAAACACCCCGACACTTTCACGATGGTTGGTAAACACCACGACACTTTCACGATGGTTTGTAAACATCCGACATTTTCATGATGGTTTGTAAATATCCGATACTTTCACGATGGTTTGTAAACACTCCGACACTTTCACGATGGTTTGAAAACACCACGACACTTTCACGATGGTTTGTAAACACCCGACACTTTCACGCTGGTTGGTAAACACCACGACACTTTCACCATGGTTTGTATAAACCAAGACACTTTCACTATGGTTTGTAAACACCCGACACTTTCACGATGGTTGGTAAACACCCGACACTTTCACCATGGTTTGTAGACATCCGACACTTTCACGATGGTTTGTAAACAGCACGACACTTTCACGATGGTTGGTATACACCCGACACTTTCACCATGGTTTGTAAACACCACGACACTTTCACCATGGTTTGTAAACACCCGACACTTTCACGATGGTTGGTAAACAACCCGACACTTTCACTATGGTTTGTAAACACCACGACACTTTCACGATGGTTTGTAAACACCCGACACTTTCACGATTGTTTGTAACACTCCGACACTTCCACCATGGTATGTAAACACCACGACACGTTCACGATGGTTGGTAAACATCCCGACACTTTCACGATGGTTTGTAAACACCCCGACACTTTCGAGATGGTATGAAAACACTCCGACACGTTCAAGATGGTTTGTAAACATCCGACACTTTCACAATGGAATGTAAACATGCGACACTTTAACGATGGTATGTAAACATCCAAAAACTTTCACGATCATATGTAAACACCAGACACTTTAACGATGGTATGTCAACACCCGACACTTTCACAATCGTATGTAAATACCCGACACTTTAATGATGGTATGTAAACACCCCGACACTTTCACGATCGTATGTAAACACCCGACACTTTCACGATCGTATGTGAACACCCCGACACTTTCACGATCGTATGTAAACACCCCGACACTTTCACGATCGTATGTAAACACCCGACACTTTCACAATCGTATGTGAACATCTGAAACTTTTGAGATGGTTTGTAAACACCCGACACTTTAACGATGGTATTTAAACACCCCGACACTTTCACGATGGTATGGAAACACCCGATACTTTATCGATGGTATGTAAACACCCGCCACTTTCACAATCATATTTAAACATCCGACGCTTTCGAGATGTTATGTAAACACCCCGACACTTTAGCGATGGTATTTAACAACCGGAACTTAAACGACGTTATCTAAACACTCAACACTTTCACTATGTTATGTAAACACCTGACACTTTCACGATGGTTTGTTAAGACTCCGACACTTTCACGATGGTTGGTAAACACCCCGATACTTTCACGATGGTTTGTAAACACTCCGACAGTTTCGCGATGGTTTGTAAACACCCGACACTTTCACGATGGTTGGTAAACACCCCGATACTTTCACGATGGTTTGTAAACACTCCGACAGTTTTGCGATGGTTTGTAAACACTCCGACACTTTCACGATGGTTGGTAAACACCCCGATACTTTCACGATGGTTTGTTAAGACTCCGACACTTCACGATGGTTGGTAAACACCCGATACTTTCACGATGGTTTGTAACACTCCGACAGTTTCGCGATGGTTGTAAACACTCCGACACTTTCACGATGGTTTGTTAAGACTCCGACACTTTCACGATGGTTAGTAAACACCCCGATACTTTCACGATGGTTTGTAAACACTCCGACAGTTTCGCGATGGTTGTAAACACCGACACTTTCACGATGGTTGGTAACACCCCGATACTTTCACGATGGTTTGTAAACACTCGACAGTTTCGCGATGGTTGTAAACACTCGACACTTTCACGATGGTTGATAAACACCCCGACATTTTAACGATGGTATGTAAACACACGACACTTTCACGATGGTTGGGAAACACCGACACTTTCACGATGGTTGGTAAACACTCGACACTTTCACGATGGTTTGTAAACACTCCGGACACTTTCACGATGGTTTGTAACATCCGACACTTTCACAATGGAATGTAAACATGCGACACTTTCACGATGGTTTGTAAACACCCAACACTTTCACGATGGTCTGTAAACACCCGACACTTTCACGATGGTTTGTAAACACCACGACACTTTCACGATGGTTTGTAAACACCACGACACTTTCACGCACTTTCACGATGGTTTGTAAACACCACGACACTTTCACCATGGTTTGTAAACACCACGACACTTTCACGATGGTTGGTAAACACCCCGACACTTTCAGCATGGTTTGTAAACACCACGACACTTTCACGATGGTTTGTAAACACTCCGACACTTTCGCGATGGTTTGTAAACACTCCGACACTTTCGCGATGGTTTGTAAACACCACGACACTTTCACCATGGTTTGTAAACACCACGACACTTTCACGATGGTTGGTAAACACGACGACACTTTCACGATGGTTGGTAAACACCCCGACACTTTCACCATGGTTTGTAAACATCACGACACTTTTACGATGGTTTGTAAACACCACGACACTTTCACGATGGTTGGAAAACACCACGACACTTTCACCATGGTTTGTAAACACCACGACACTTTCACGATGGTTGGTAAACACCCCGACACTTTCACGATGGTTTGTAAACACTCCGACACTTTCGCGATGGTTTCTAAACACTCCGACACTTTCGCGATGGTTTGTAAACACTCCGACACTTTCACGATGGTTGGTAAACATCCGATATTTTAACGATGGTATGTAAACACCACGACACTTTCACGATGGTTGGTAAACACCCGACACTTTCACGATGGTTGGTAAACACCCCGACACTTTCACGATGGTTTGTAAACACTCCGACACGTTCACGATGGTTTGTAAACATCCGACACTTCTCCAATGGAATGTAAACATGCGACACTTTCACGAAGGTTGGTAAACACCCAACACTTTCACGATGGTTTGTAAACACCCGAAATTTAACGATGGTATGTAAACACCACGACACTTTCACGATGGTTGGGAAACACCCGACACTTTCACGATGGTTGGTAAACACCCCGACACTTTCACGACGGTTTGTAAACACTCCGACACTTTCACGATGGTTTGTAAACATCCGACACTTTCGCAATGGAATGTAAACATGCGACACTTTCACGATGGTTGGTAAACACCCAACACTTTCACGATGGTTTGTAAACACCCGACACTTTCACGATAGTTGGTAAACACCACGACACTTTCACGATGGTTTGTAAACACCACGACACTTTCACGATGATTTGTCAATACCACGACACTTTCACCATGGTTTGTAAACACCACGACACTTTCACGATGGTTGGTAAACACCCCGACACTTTCACCATGGTTTGTAAACACCACGACACTTTCACGATGGTTGGTAAACACCCCGACACTTTCAAGATGGTTTGTAAACACCACGACACTTTCCCGATGGTTTGTAAACACCACGACACTTTCACGATGGTTGGTAAACACACAACACTTTCACGATGGTTTGTAAACATCGGACACATTCACAATGGAATGTAAACACCCGACACTTTCACGATGGTTGGTATACACCACGACACTTTCACAATGGCTGGTAAACACTCCGACACTTTCACGATGGTTTGTTAACACCACGACACTTTCACCATGGTTTGTAAACACCCGACACTTTTGCGATGGTTTGTGAACACTTCGACACTTTCGCGATGGTTTGTAAACACCACGACACTTTCACCATGGTTTGTAAACATCACGACACTTTCACCATGGTTTGTAAACACCACGACACTTTCACGATGGTTGGTAAACACCACGACACTTTCACGATGGTTGGTAAACATCCCGACACTTTCACCATGGTTTGTAAACACCACGACACTTTCACGATGGTTTGTAAACACCACGACACTTTCACCATGGTTTGTAAACACCTCGACACTTTCACGATGGTTGGTAAACACCCCGCCACTTTCACGATGGTTTGTAAACACCACGACACTTTCACGATGGTTGGTAAACACACGACACTTTCACGATGGTTTGTAAACATCGGACACTTTCACAATGGAATGTAAACAACCGACACTTTCACGATGGTTGGTATACACCACGACACTTTCACGATGGTTGGTAAACACTCCGACACTTTCACGATGGTTTGTTAACACCACGACACTTTCACCATGATTTGTAAACACTCCGACACTTTTGCGATGGTTTGTAAACACTCCGACACTTTCGCGATGGTTTGTAAACACTCCGACACTTTCGCGATGGTTTGTAAACACCACGACATTTTAACGATGGTATGTAAACACCACGACACTTTCACGATGGTTGGTAAACACCCGACACTTTCACGATGGTTGGTAAACACCCCGACACTTTCACGATGGTTTGTAAACACTCCGACACTTTCACGATGGTTTGTAAACATCCGACACTTTCACAATGGAATGTAAACATGCGACACTTTCACGATGGTTGGAAAACACCCAACACTTTCACGATGGTTTGTAAACACCCGACACTTTCACCATGGTTTGTAAACACCACGACACTTTCACGATGGTTTGTAAACACCACGACACTTTCAGGATGGTTTGTAAACACCACGACACTTTCAACATGGTTTGTAAACACCACGACACTTTCACGATGGTTTGTAAACATCCCGACACTTTCACGATGGTTGGTAAACACCCGACACTTTCACCATGGTTTGTAAACACCACGACACTTTCACGATGGTTGGTAAACACCCCGACACTTTCACGATGGTTTGTAAACACTCCGACACTTTTGCGATGGTTTGTAAACACTCCGACACTTTCGCGATGGTTTGTAAACACCACGACACTTTCACCATGGTTTGTAAACACCACGACACTTTCACCATGGTTTGTAAACACCACGACACTTTCACGATGGTTGGTAAACACCACGACACTTTCACGATGGTTGGTAAACATCCCGACACTTTCAACATGGTTTGTAAACACCACGACACTTTCACGATGGTTTGTAAACACCACGACACTTTCACGATGGTTAGTAAACACCACAACACTTTCACGATGGTTGGTAAACACCCCGACACTTTCACGATGGTTTGTAAACACTCCGACACTTTCACGATGGTTTGTATGGTTTGTAAACACTCCGACACTTTCACGATGGTTTGTAAACACTCCGACACTTTCGCGATGGTTTGTAAACACTCCGACACTTTCACGATGGTTGGTAAACACCCCGACATTTTAACGATGGTATGTAAACACCACGACACTTTCACGATGGTTGGTAAACACCCGACACTTTCACGATGGTTGGTAAACACCCCGACACTTCACGATGGTTTGTAAACACTCCGACACTTTCACGATGGTTTGTAAACATCCGACACTTTCACAATGGAATGTAAACATGCGACACTTTCACGATGGTTGGTAAACACCCAACACTTTCACGATGGTTTATAAACACCCGACACTGTCACGATGGTTTGTAAACACCACGACACTTTCACCATGGTTTGTAAACACCACGACACATTCACGATGGTTTGAAAACATCCCGACACTTTCACGATGGTTGGAAAACACCCGACACTTTCACCATGGTTTGTAAACACTCCGACACTTTCACGATGGTTTGTAAACACCCGACACTTTCACGATGGTTGATAAACATCCCGACACTTTCACGATGGTTTGTAAACACCCGACACTTTCACCATTGTTTGTAAACACCACGACACTTTCACGATGGTTTGTAAACACCCGACACTTTCACCATGGTTTGTAAACACCACGACACTTTCACCATGGTTTGTAAACACCCGACACTTTCACGATGGTTGGTAAACACCACGACACTTTCACGATGGTTTGTAAACACCCGACACTTTCACCTTGGTTTGTTAACACCCAACACTTTCACGATGGTTGATAAACATCCCAACACTTTCACCATGGTTTGTAAACACCACGACACTTTCACGGTGGTTGGTAAACACCACGACACGTTCAAGATGGTTTGTAAACACCACGACACTTTCACGATGGTTTGTAAACACCACGACACTTTCAAGAAGGTTTGTAAAGACCACGTCACTTTCACGATGGTTTGCAAACACCACGACACTTTCACGATGCTTTGTAAATACCCCGACACTTTCACGATGGTTGGTAAACACCACGACACTTTCAAGATGGTTTGTAAACACCACGACACTTTCACGATGGTTTGTAAACACCACGACACTTTCACGATGGTTCGAAAACACCACGACACTTTCACGATGGTTTGTAAACACCTCGACACTTTCACGATGGTTGGTAAACACCCCGACACTTTCACGATGGTTTGTAAACACCACGACACTTTCACAATGGTCTGTAAACACCCGACACTTTGACCATGGTTTGTAAACACCCCGACACTTTCACGATGGTTGGTAAACACCACGACACTTTCACGATGGTTTGTAAACACCACGACACTTTCACGATGGTTTGTAAACACCCGACACTTTTACCATGGTTTGTAAACACCACGACACTTTCACGATGGTTTGTTAACACCACGACACTTTCACCATGATTTGTAAACACTCCGACACTTTTGCGATGGTTTGTAAACACTCCGACACTTTCGCGATGGTTTGTAAACACTCCGACACTTTCGCGATGGTTTGTAAACACCACGACATTTTAACGATGGTATGGAAACACCACGACACTTTCACGATGGTTGGTAAACACCCGACACTTTCACGATGGTTGGTAAACACCCCGACACTTTCACGATGGTTTGTAAACACTCCGACACTTTCACGATGGTTTGTAAACATCCGACACTTTCACAATGGAATGTAAACATGCGACACTTTCACGATGGTTGGAAAACACCCAACACTTTCACGATGGTTTGTAAACACCCGACACTTTCACCATAGTTTGTAAACACCACGACACTTTCACGATGGTTTGTAAACACCACGACACTTTCAGGATGGTTTGTAAACACCACGACACTTTCAACATGGTTTGTAAACACCACGACACTTTCACGATGGTTTGTAAACATCCCGACACTTTCACGATGGTTGGTAAACACCCGACACTTTCACCATGGTTTGTAAACACCACGACACTTTCACGATGGTTGGTAAACACCCCGACACTTTCACGATGGTTTGTAAACACTCCGACACTTTTGCGATGGTTTGTAAACACTCCGACACTTTCGCGATGGTTTGTAAACACCACGACACTTTCACCATGGTTTGTAAACACCACGACACTTTCACCATGGTTTGTAAACACCACGACACTTTCACGATGGTTGGTAAACACCACGACACTTTCACGATGGTTGGTAAACATCCCGACACTTTCAACATGGTTTGTAAACACCACGACACTTTCACGATGGTTTGTAAACACCACGACACTTTCACGATGGTTAGTAAACACCACAACACTTTCACGATGGTTGGTAAACACCCCGACACTTTCACGATGGTTTGTAAACACTCCGACACTTTCACGATGGTTTGTATGGTTTGTAAACACTCCGACACTTTCACGATGGTTTGTAAACACTCCGACACTTTCGCGATGGTTTGTAAACACTCCGACACTTTCACGATGGTTGGTAAACACCCCGACATTTTAACGATGGTATGTAAACACCACGACACTTTCACGATGGTTGGTAAACACCCGACACTTTCACGATGGTTGGTAAACACCCCGACACTTCACGATGGTTTGTAAACACTCCGACACTTTCACGATGGTTTGTAAACATCCGACACTTTCACAATGATATGTAAACATGCGACACTTTCACGATGGTTGGTAAACACCCAACACTTTCACGATGGTTTATAAACACCCGACACTGTCACGATGGTTTGTAAACACCACGACACTTTCACCATGGTTTGTAAACACCACGACACATTCACGATGGTTTGAAAACATCCCGACACTTTCACGATGGTTGGTAAACACTCGACACTTTCACCATGGTTTGTAAACACTCCGACACTTTCACGATGGTTTGTAAACACCCGACACTTTCACGATGGTTGATAAACATCCCGACACTTTCACGATGGTTTGTAAACACCCGACACTTTCACCATTGTTTGTAAACACCACGACACTTTCACGATGGTTTGTAAACACCCGACACTTTCACCATGGTTTGTAAACACCACGACACTTTCACCATGGTTTGTAAACACCCGACACTTTCACGATGGTTGGTAAACACCACGACACTTTCACGATGGTTTGTAAACACCCGACACTTTCACCTTGGTTTGTTAACACCCAACACTTTCACGATGGTTGATAAACATCCCAACACTTTCACCATGGTTTGTAAACACCACGACACTTTCACGGTGGTTGGTAAACACCACGACACGTTCAAGATGGTTTGTAAACACCACGACACTTTCACGATGGTTTGTAAACACCACGACACTTTCAAGATGGTTTGTAAAGACCACGTCACTTTCACGATGGTTTGCAAACACCACGACACTTTCACGATGCTTTGTAAACACCCCGACACTTTCACGATGGTTGGTAAACACCACGACACTTTCAAGATGGTTTGTAAACACCACGACACTTTCACGATGGTTTGTAAACACCACGACACTTTCACGATGGTTCGAAAACACCACGACACTTTCACGATGGTTTGTAAACACCTCGACACTTTCACGATGGTTGGTAAACACCCCGACACTTTCACGATGGTTTGTAAACACCACGACACTTTCACAATGGTCTGTAAACACCCGACACTTTGACCATGGTTTGTAAACACCCCGACACTTTCACGATGGTTGGTAAACACCACGACACTTTCACGATGGTTTGTAAACACCACGACACTTTCACGATGGTTTGTAAACACCCGACACTTTTACCATGGTTTGTAAACACCACGACACTTTCACGATGGTTGGTAAACACCACGACACTTTCAAGATGGTTTGTAATCACCACGACACTTTCACGATGGTTTGTAAACACCCGACACTTTCACCATGGTTTGTAAACACCACGAAACTTTCACCATGATTTGTATACACCCGACACTTTCACCATGGTTGATAAACATCCCGACACTTTCACCATGGTTTGTAAACACCACGACACGTTCACGATGGTTTGTAAACCCCCCGACACTTTCACGATGGTTTGTAAACACCACGACACTTTACGATGGTTTGTAAACACCACGACACGTTCTCGATGGTTTGTAAACACCACGACACTTTCCTGATGGTTTGTAAACACCCCGACACTTTCACGATGGTTGGTAAACACTACGACACTTTCACGATGGTTGGTAAACACCGACACTTTTTACGATGGTTGGTAAACACCCGACACTTTCATCATGGTTTGTAAACACCCCGACACTTTCACCAGGGTTTGTAAACACCACGACACTTTCATGATGGTTTGTAAACACCACGACACTTTCACGATGGTTTGTAAACACCCCGACACTTTCACGATGGTTGGTAAACACCACGACACTTTCACGATGGTTTGTAAACACCAAGACACTTTCACGATGGTTTGTAAACACCCCGACACTTTCACGATGGTTGGTAAACACCACGACACTTTCACGATGGTTTGTAAACACCCCGAGACTTTCAATATGGTTTGTAAACACCACGACACTTTCACGATGGTTGGTAAACACCCGACACTTTTTACGATGGTTGGTAAACACCCGACACTTTCACGATGGTTTGTAAACACCCGACACTTTCACGATGGTTTGTAAACACCACAACTATTTCACCATGGTTTGTAAACACCCGACAATTTCACCATGGTTTGTAAACACCACGACACTTTCACCATGGTTTGTAAACACCCCGACACTTTCACGATGGTTGGTAAACATCCCGACACTTTCACGATGGTTGTAAACACCACGACACTTTCACCATGGTTTGTAAACACCCGACACTTTCACGATGATTGGTAAACATCCGACACTTTCACGATGGTTGGTAAACACTCCGACACTTTCACGATGGTTTGTAAACACCCCGACACTTTCACGATGGTTTGTAAACACCAGACACTTTCACGATGGTTGGTAAACACCCGACACTTTCACCATGGTTTGTAAACACCACGACACTTTCACCATGGTTTGTAAACTCCCGACACTTTCACGATGGTTGGTAAACACTCCGACACTTTCACGATGTTTTGTAAACACCCCGACACTTTCACGATGGTTTGTAAACACCCGACACTTTCACCATGTTTTGTAAACACTCCGACACTTTCACCGTGGTATGTAAACACCCCGACACTTTCACGATGGTTGGTAAACACCACGACACTTTCACGATGGTTTATAAACATCCGACACTTTCACGATGGTTTGTAAATATCCGACACTTTCACGATGGTTTGTAAACACTCCGACACTTTCACGATGGTTTGTAAACACCACGACACTTTCACGATGGTTTGTAAACACCCGACACTTTCACGATGGTTGGTAAACACCACGACACTTTCACCATGGTTTGTAAACACCCCGACACGTTCATGATGGTTTGTAAACACCCGACACTTTCACCATGGTTTGTAAACACCCGACACTTTCACGATGGTTAGTAAACATCCCGACACTTTCACGATGGTTTGTAAACACCTCGACACTTTCACGATGGTTGGTAAACACCACGACACTTTCACGATGGTTTGTAAACACCACGACACTTTCACGATGGTTTGTAAACACCCGACACTTTCACCATGTTTTGTAAACACTCCGACACTTTCACCATGGTATGTAAACACCCCGACACTTTCACGATGGTTGGTAAACACCACGACACTTTCACGATGGTTTGTAAACATCCGACATTTTCATGATGGTTTGTAAATATCCGATACTTTCACGATGGTTTGTAAACACTCCGACACTTTCACGATGGTTTGAAAACACCACGACACTTTCACGATGGTTTGTAAACACCCGACACTTTCACGCTGGTTGGTAAACACCACGACACTTTCACCATGGTTTGTATAAACCAAGACACTTTCACTATGGTTTGTAAACACCCGACACTTTCACGATGGTTGGTAAACACCCGACACTTTCACCATGGTTTGTAGACATCCGACACTTTCACGATGGTTTGTAAACAGCACGACACTTTCACGATGGTTGGTATACACCCGACACTTTCACCATGGTTTGTAAACACCACGACACTTTCACCATGGTTTGTAAACACCCGACACTTTCACGATGGTTGGTAAACAACCCGACACTTTCACTATGGTTTGTAAACACCACGACACTTTCACGATGGTTTGTAAACACCCGACACTTTCACGATTGTTTGTAACACTCCGACACTTCCACCATGGTATGTAAACACCACGACACGTTCACGATGGTTGGTAAACATCCCGACACTTTCACGATGGTTTGTAAACACCCCGACACTTTCGAGATGGTATGAAAACACTCCGACACGTTCAAGATGGTTTGTAAACATCCGACACTTTCACAATGGAATGTAAACATGCGACACTTTAACGATGGTATGTAAACATCCAAAAACTTTCACGATCATATGTAAACACCAGACACTTTAACGATGGTATGTCAACACCCGACACTTTCACAATCGTATGTAAATACCCGACACTTTAATGATGGTATGTAAACACCCCGACACTTTCACGATCGTATGTAAACACCCGACACTTTCACGATCGTATGTGAACACCCCGACACTTTCACGATCGTATGTAAACACCCCGACACTTTCACGATCGTATGTAAACACCCGACACTTTCACAATCGTATGTGAACATCTGAAACTTTTGAGATGGTTTGTAAACACCCGACACTTTAACGATGGTATTTAAACACCCCGACACTTTCACGATGGTATGGAAACACCCCGATACTTTATCGATGGTATGTAAACACCCGCCACTTTCACAATCATATTTAAACATCCGACGCTTTCGAGATGTTATGTAAACACCCGACACTTTAGCGATGGTATTTAAACAACCGGAACTTAAACGACGTTATCTAAACACTCCAACACTTTCACTATGTTATGTAAACACCTGACACTTTAACGATGGCCTTTAAACACCCGGCATTTAAACGACGATATATAAACACTCTGACACTTTCACTATGGTGTGTAAACCCGACACTTTCACGACGGTATCTAAACACCTGACACTTTCACAATCGTATGTTAACCCCCGACACTTTCAATATGATATGTAAAAGACCCCGACAGTTTCACGATGGTATGTAAACAACCCGACACTTTCACGATGGTACGTAAACATCCGGACAATTTCACGATGGTATGTAAACACCCCGATACTTAAACGATATGTAAAAGACCCCCGACACTTTTACGATGGTATGTAAACACCCCGATGCTTAAACGATATGTAAAAGACCCCCGACACTTTCAAGATGGTATGTAAACACCCCGACTCTTTCACGATGGTATGTAAACACTCCGATACTTAAACGATATGTAATAGACCCCCGACACATTCACGATGTTATGTAAACACCCCGACACTTTCACGATGGTACACAAACACCCGGACAATTTCACGATGATATGTAAAAGACCCGACACTTTAACGATTTTATGTAAACACCCCGACTTTTTCAAGATGGTATGTAAACACAGCGATACTTTCACGATGGTATGTAAACATCCGGACAATTTCACAATGATAAGTTAAAGACTTTTACACTTTCACAATTTTATGTAAACACCCCGACACTCTCACGATGGTATGTAAACACCGCGATACTTTCACGATGGTATGTAAACACCCAGATACTTTAACGGTTGTATGTAAACACTGACATTTTAAGATGGTATGTCAACATCCGGTACTTAAACGATGTTATGTAGACATTCAACACTATAGGATGATATGTTAACACCAGAAACATTCACGATGGTATGTAAAAACCCTACACTTTCACAGTAGTATGAAAACACCCGACACTTTCACGATGGTATATAGACATCAGACACTTTCACGATGGTATGTAAACACTCGACACTTGCACGATGGTATGTAAACACCAGACACTTTCACAATGGTATGTAAACACCAGAAACGTTCACGATGGTATGTAAAGACCTGACATGTTAAGATGGTATATCAACATCCGACGCGTAAACGGTGTTATGTACACATCCGAAACTTTCACGATGTTATGTAAACACCTAACACTTGCACGATGGTATGTAAACACACCTGACATGTTAATATGGTATATACACATCCGACACTTAAACGATGTTATGTAAACATCCAACACTTCACGATGGTATGTAAACACCAGACACTTTCACGATTGTATGTAAACACCCCCACACTTTTACGATTGTATGTAAACACCCGACACTTTCACGATGGTATGTAACCACCCGACACTTACACGATGGCATGTAAACACCCGACACTTTCAAGATCGTATGTAAACACCCCGAACCTGTCGCGATTGTATGTAAACACTCCGACACTTTCACGATCGTATGTAAATACCCCGACACTTTGACGATAGTATTTAAACCCGACACTTTTGCAATGGTATGTAAAACACTCCGACACTTTCACGATAGCAGGTAAACACCCGACACTTTCACGATGGTATGTAAACACCCGATACTTGCACGATGGTACGTAATCACCAGACACTTTCACGATGGTATGTAAACACCCGACACTCACGATGGTATTCAAACACCCGACACTTTCACGGTGGTATGTAAACATCCGACACTTTAACGTTGTTATGTAAACACCCGAAATTTTCACGATGGTATGTTAACACCTGACTCTTTCGCGATGTTATGTAAACACCGACACTTTCACGATGGTATGTAAACACCCGACACTTTCACAGTGGTATGTAAACACCCGACACTTTCACGATGATATGTTAAAGACCCCGACACTTTCACGATGGTATGTAAACACCCCGACACTTTCACGATTGTATGTAAATACCCCACACTTTCACGATGGTATGTAAACATCCGACTCTTTAACGATGGTATGTAAACACCCAGATACTTTAACGGTTGTATACAAACACCGACATTTTAAGATGGTATGTTAACACCATACACTTTCACAATGATATGTAAGCACCCGACACTTTCACGGTGGTATGTAGACAACAGAAACGTTCACGATGGTATCTAAACACCCTACACTTTCACAGTGATATGTAAACACCCGACACTTTCACGATGGTATGTAGACACCCGTCATTTTCACGATGGTATGTAAACACCCGACACTTGCACGATGGTCTGTAAACACCTGACATGTTAAGATGGTTTATAAACATCCGACACTTAAACGATGTTATGTACACATTCGACACTTTAACGATTGTATGTAAACACCCGACCCTTTCACGATGGTATGTAACCACCCGACACTTTCACGATGGTATGTAAACACACCGACACTTTCAGGATCGTATGTAAACACAACGACACTTTGACGATCGTATATAAACCCGACACTTTCGCAATGGTATGTAAACACTCCGACACTTTCACGATTGTATGATGTAAACACCCCGACACTTTCACTATTTGTCCTTCCTATTTTATTACAAAAATAGGCCTAGATCTTAGGTAAACACCCGACACTTTCACGATGGTATGTAAACACCCCGACACTTTCACGGTGGTATGTAAACATCCGACACTTTAACGGTGGTATGTAAACATCCAGATACTTTAACGGTTGTATGTAAACACCGACATTTTAAGATGGTATGTAAACATCCGGTACTTAAATGATGTTATGTAGACATTCAACACTATACGATGATATGTAAACAACAGAAACGTTCACGATGATATGTAAACACCCTACACGTTCACAATGGTATGTGAACACCCGACACTTTCACGATGGTATGTAAACACCCTACACTTTCATAATGGTATGTAAACACCCTACACTTTCACGATGGTATGGGAACACCAGAAGCGTTCACGATGGTATGTAAACACCATACACTTTCACAATGGTATGTAAACACCCAACACTTTCACGATGGTATGTAAACTCCAGAAACGTTCACGATGGTATGTAAACACCAGAAACGTTTATGATGGTATGTAAACCCCCTACACTTTTACAATGAAAAGTAAACACCCGACACGTCCACGATGGTATGTAAACACCAGAAACGTTCACGATGGTATGTACACACCCTACACTTTCACAATGATATGTAAACACCCGACACTTTCACAATGATATGTAAACACCCGACACTTTCACGATGGTATGTAAACATCCGACACTTTAACGATGGTATACAAACACCCAGATACTTTAACGGTTGTATGTAAACACCAACATTTTAAAATGGTATGTAAACATCCGGTACTTAAATGATGTTATGGAGACATTTAACACTTTACGATGATATGTAAACACCCGAAAAGTTCACGATGGTATGTAAACACCCTACACTTTCACAATGATATGTAAACACCCTACACTTTCACAATGATATGTAAACACCCGACACTTTCACGAAGGTATGTAATCATTCGACACTTTCCCGATGATATGTAAACACCACACACTTGCACGATGGCATGTAAACACCTGACATGTTAAGATGGTATATAAACATCCAACACTTAAACGATGTTACGTACACATTCGACACTTTCACGATGGTATGTAAACACCCGACACTTCACGATAGTATGTAACCACCCGACACTTTCACGATGGTATGTAAACACTCCGACACTTTCACGATCGTATGTAAACACACCGAAACTGTCGCGATGGTATGAAAAACACTCCGACACTTTTACGATTGTATGTAAACACTCCGACATTTTTACGATTGTATGTAACAACCCGACACTTTCACGATGGTATGTAAACACACCGAAACTGTTGCGATGGTATGAAAAACACTCCGACACTTTTACGATTGTATGTAAACACTCCGACACTTTTACGATTGTATGTAAACACTCCGACATGTTTACGATTGTATGTAACAACCCGACACTTTCACGATGGTATGTGAACACACCGAAACTGTCGCGATGGTATGAAAAACACTCCGACACTTTTACGATTGTATGTAAACACTCCGACACTTTTACGATTGTATGTAAACACCCCGACATTTTTACGATTGTATGTAACAACCCGACATTTTTACGATTGTATGTAAACACTCCGACACTTTCACGATGGTATGTAAACACACCGAAACTGTCGCGATGGTATGAAAAACACTCCGACACTTTCACGATTGTATGTAAACACTCCGACACTTTTACGATTGTATGTAAACACACCGAAACTGTCGCGATGGTATGAAAAACACTCCGACACTTTTACGATTGTATGTAAACACTCCGACACTTTTACGATTGTATGTAAACACAGCGAAACTGTCGCGATGGTATGAAAAACACTCCGACACTTTTACGATTGTATGTAAACACTCCGATATTGTCACGATCGTATGTAAACACTTTACACTTTCACGATGGTATGTAAACACCAGAATCATTCACGATGATATGTAAAAACCAGAAACGTTCACGATGGTATGTAAACAACCTACACTTTCGCAATGGTATATAAACACCTTACACTTTCACGATGGTATGTAAACACCAGAAACGTTCATGATGGTATGTAAACACCCTACAATTTTACAATTATATGTAAACACCCGACACTTTCACAATGATATGTAAACACCCGACACTTTCACGATGGTATGTAAACAACCTACACTTTCACAATGGTATATAAACACCCTAAACTTTCGTGATGGTATGTAAACACCAGAAACGTTCACGATGGATATGTAAACACCTTACACTTTCACAATGGTATGTAAAAAACCTACACTTTCACGATGGTATGTAAACAACCTACTCTTTCACGATGGTATGTAAACACCAGAAACGTTCACGATAGATATGTAAACATCCTACACTTTCACAATGATATGTAAACACCCGACACTTTCACGACGGTATGTAAACATCCGACACTTTAACGATGGTATGTAAACACCCAGATACTTTAACGGTTGTATGTAAACACCGACATTTTAAGATGGTATGTAAACATCCGGTACTTAAATGATGTTATGGAGACATTCAACACTTTACGATGATATGTAAACACTAGAAACGTTCACGATGGTATGTTAACACCCGAAACGCTGACGATGGTATGTAAACACCTTACAATTTCTCAATGATATGTAGACACCCGACACTTTCACAGTGATATGTAAACATCCGACACTTTCACGATTTTATGTAGGCATCCGACACTTTCACGATGATTTGTAATCACACACACTTGCACGGTGGTATGTACACGCCAGAAACGTTCAAGATGTTAGGTAAACACCCTACACTTTCACGATGGTATGTAAACACCAAAATCGTTCATGATGGTATGTAAACACCCTACACTTTCACAATGATATGTAAACACCCGAAACTTTCACAATGATATATAAACACCCGACACTTTCACGATGGTATGTAAACACCAGAAACGTTCACGATGGTATGTAAACACCCTACACTTTCACAATGATATGTAAACACCCGACACTTTCACAAAGATATGTAAACACCCGACACTATCACGATGGTATGTAAACATCCGACACTTTAACGATGGAATGTAAACACCCAGATACCTTAACGGTTGTATGTAAACACGGACATTTTAATATGGTATGTAAACACCCGGTACTTAAATGATGTTATGGAGACAATCAACACTTTACTATGATATGCAATCACCCGAAACGTTCACGATGGTACGTAAACACCCCACACTTTCACAATGATATGTAAACACTAGACATTTTGACGATCGTATTTAATACCGACACTTTCGCGATTGCACGTAAAACACTACGACACTTTCACGATGGTATGTAAACACCCTACACTTTCACGATGGTATGTAAACACCAGAAACGTTGACGATGGTATGTAAACACCTTACAATTTCACAATGATATGTAAACACCCGACACTTTCACAGTGATATGTAAACATCCGACACTTTCACGATGGTATGTAGACATCCGACACTTTCACGATGATATGTAAACACACACACTTGCACGATGGTATGTAAACACCAGAAACGTTCACGATGTTATGTAAACACCCTACACTTTCACGATGGTATGTAAACACCGGAAGCGTTCACGATGGTATGTAAACACCCTACACTTTCACAATGATATGTAAACACCCGACACATTCACAGTGATATGTAAACATCCGACACGTTCACGATGGTATGTAGACATCCGACACTTTCACGATGATATGTAAACACACACACTTGCACGATGGTATGTAAACACCAGAAACGTTCACGATGTTATGTAAACACCCTACACTTTCACGATGGTATGTAAACACCGGAAGCGTTCACGATGGTATGTAAACACCCTACACTTTCACAATGATATGTAAACACCCGACACTTTCACAATGATATATAAACACCCGAAACTTTCACGATGGTATGTTAACACCAGAAACGTTCACGATAGTATGTAAACACCCTACACTTTCACAATGATATGTAAACACCCGACATTATTACGATGGTATGTAAACATCCGACACTTTAACGAAGGAATGTAAACACCCTTAACGGTTGTATGTAAACACCGACATTTTAATATGGTATGTAAACACCCGGTACCTTTATGATGTTATGGAGACATTCAACACTTTACTATAATATGTAATCAACCGAAACGTTCACGATGGTATGTAAACACCCCACACTTTCACAATGATTATGTAAACACTAGACACTTTTACGATGGTATGTAGACATCCGACACTTTCACGATGGTATGTAGACATCCGACATCCGACTTTCACGAGGATGTGTAAAGACCACACACTTGCACGGTATGTAAACACCGGACATGTTAAGATGGTATATAAACATCCGACACTTAAACGATGTTATGTACACATTCGACACTTTCACAATGGTATGTAAACACCTGACCCTTTCACGATGGTATGTAAACACCCGACACTTTCACGATGGTATGTAAACACCCGACACTTTCACGATCGTATGTAAACACACCGAAACTGTCGCGATATTATGAGAAACACTCCGACACTTTTTTGACTGTATGTAAACACTCAGACACTTTGACGATCGTATTTAAAACCGACATTTTCGCGATTGCATGTAAAACACTCCGACACTTTCACGATGGTTTGTAAACACCCGACAATTTCACGGTTGTAGGTAAACACCCAACACTTTCACGATGGTATGTAAACACCCGATACTTCCACGATGGTATGTAATCACTCGACACTTTAACCTTAACGATGGTATGTAAACACCCGACACTTTCACGATGGTATGTAAACATCCGACACTTTCACAATAGTATGTAAACATCCCATACTTTCATAGTGGTATGCAAACACTCGGCACTTTAACGATATTATGTAAACACCCAACATGTTCACGATAGTTTGTATCGCAATGGTATGTAAAATACTCCGACACTTTTACGATGGTATGTAAAACCCCGACACTTTCACGATTGTAGGTAAACACCCGACACTTTCACGATGGTATGTAAACACCCGATACTGTCACGATGGTATGTAAATACCCGACATTTTCACGATGGTATGTAAACACCCGACACTCGCGATGGTATGTAAACACCCGACACTTTCACGGTGGTATGTAAACACCCGACACTTTAACCATGTTATGTAAACACCAGCAATTTTCACGATGGTAGGCTTTCGCGATGGGATGTAAACACCAGAAACTATCACGATGGTATGTAAACACCCGACACTTTCACGATGGTATGTAGACATCCGACATCCGACTTTCACGAGGATGTGTAAAGACCACACACTTGCACGGTATGTAAACACCGGACATGTTAAGATGGTATATAAACATCCGACACTTAAACGATGTTATGTACACATTCGACACTTTCACAATGGTATGTAAACACCCGACCCTTTCACGATGGAATGTAAACACCCGACACTTTCACGATGGTATGTAAACACCCGACACTTTCACGATCGTATGTAAACACACCGAAACTGTCGCGATATTATGAGAAACACTCCGACACTTTTTTGATTGTATGTAAACACTCAGACACTTTGACGATCGTATTTAAAACCGACATTTTCGCGATTGCATGTAAAACACTCCGACACTTTCACGATGGTTTGTAAACACCCGACAATTTCACGGTCGTAGGTAAACACCCAACACTTTCACGATGGTATGTAAACACCCGATACTTCCACTATGGTATGTAATCACTCGACACTTTAACCTTAACGATGGTATGTAAACACCCGACACTTTCACGATGGTATGTAAACACCCGACACTTTCACAATAGTATGTAAACATCCCATACTTTCACAGTGGTATGCAAACACTCGGCACTTTAACGATATTATGTAAACACCCAACATGTTCACGATAGTTTGTATCGCAATGGTATGTAAAATACTCCGACACTTGTACGATGGTATGTAAAACCCCGACACTTTCACGATTGTAGGTAAACACCCGACACTTTCACGATGGTATGTAAACACCCGATACTGTCACGATGGTATGTAAATACCCGACATTTTCACGATGGTATGTAAACACCCGACACTCACGATGGTATGTAAACACCCGACACTTTCACGGTGGTATGTAAACACCCGACACTTTAACCATGTTATGTAAACACCAGCAATTTTCACGATGGTAGGCTTTCGCGATGGGATGTAAACACCCGAAACTATCACGATGGTATGTAAACACCCGACACTTTCACGGTGGTATGTAAACACCCGACATTTTAACGATTTTATGTAAACACTCGAAGTTTTAACGAAGGTATATAAACACCCGACACTTTCACGATCGTATGTTCACACCCGACACTTTAACGATGATACGTAAACACTCAGATACTTTAAAGGTTGTATGTAAACACCGACATTTTAAGATGGTATGTAAACATCCGGTACTTAAACGATATTATGTAGACATCCAACACGTTACGATGATATGTAAACACCAGATACTTTCACGATGGTATGTAAACACACGACAATTTCATAATCATATGTAAACCGACACTTTTCGTCCAAGATTATTTACCTAATGAATCTCGTGATCTTTGTAATATGGAACGTTTATTGACTTTATCGACTGTTGATAAATCCTGTTATAAAATTCCGACTCAACGCAGTCAAGCGAAGATATTTTAATTAGTAATTCAGATAATTATTCTGAAAGCATATGTGCCAGTAGAAATTGTACACAATGCGAGAATTTAGAATTATCTTGTTGTGAAGATACGATTAATTTATTTGAGTCGAGGAAATTGCCGGTTGTTTCAACTTCTGCAGATAATAATTCTGACACTATAGATGATACATTGCTATCGTCAAATAATAAACAGTGTGTAAGTGTATTAGTGATCACTTTCCTGTTACATTCACAAGAAATATTAAGAATTGACTAATTAAAGAAAATACCCATAAACGTATGACCTATAGATGTTATAATAATTTTGATGAAACTAGTTTTTGTCTTGATTTACATAATAGCTGTCTTGAAGTTTCCGAAATGTTTGCTGATTCAAATGATTTATTAAATTTCTTGTAAAAACAAATAAATGCTGTTTTAGCTGAACATGCTCCAATTAAAACAAAACGAATAAAAACGAAAACTCTTCCAGGATGGTACACTGATGAAATTCACAGAATAAGGGCGCTGAGAGATTTAAATCATAAATTAAAAAAGTGGGATCAATATAAAATGTGGAGAAATAAAACAACATCATTAATTAAAAAAGAAAAGAAAATATTTTTCAACAAAGCTGTTCTTAAAAATAAAAACTCAACATATATTTGGAAAAATCTCAAAACAATTTCGAACAATGTTGACAGTGAATTAACTATACCTAAACACATTTTAATCGATTGCAAAGTGATTGAAGGACTCCAAAATATTATAAATGCGTTTAATGAGCATTTCGTTAACGTTTCTAAAAATTTAAACAAAGTTAAGTACAAACCAGAAAACTTTGATAAGTTAAGGAAGTTTTTAGATGAAAAGTTAAAGTTTTCAGTATTTAATTTTGATCTTATCACACCTTTTGAAGTAAAAACAATAATTGATAAATTAGACGTAAATAAATCTACGGGATTAGATGGAATAGGTCCTAGAATAATAAAATTATGCAGAGATATGTTAACTTTACCAATAGCTTCTTTGATAAATAAATGTTTGAGTCTCGGAGTTTTTCCGGATAAACTTAAGGAAGCATTTGTTCTCCCTATTCCAAAGAATGGTAACATAGATGATGTAAATAAATACAGACCTATCTCAATACTTCCGACAATATCAAAAATATTTGAAAGATTTATTGCTAATCAAATGCTCACCTATTTCAAGAAGACATCCATTCTATATGCCCGCCAATCAGGTTTTCGTAAAAACCACTCTTGTCAAACGGCACTTATACACATTGTTGATAAATGGCTCAAAGGAATAGACTCAGGAAATATTGTAGGATCACTCTTTTTAGATCTTAGTAAAGCCTTTGATTTGATCGATCATGAAATCCTCTTGTTTAAATTAAGACTGTATCATTTTTCAGAAGCATCCATTAAACTATTTCAGTCTTATCTTTCAAACAGAAGCCAAGTAGTTAAGGTCGGTGACACAATCTCAAATGTTCTTCCTGTGATTTCCGGGGTACCGCAGGGTTCTATCTTAGGACCGCTACTCTTTCTGTTATATGTAAATGACATACCTTTGTATATTGAGCACACCAATGTAGATATGTACGCAGACGATACAACACTTTGTGCATTTGGGAAAACAGATTTAAACAATGTAATTGATTGGTGCACGATAAATAATATGATTATTAATCTTATTAAGTCAACTTGTATGATAATTGGACCAAATAAAACTTTAGCAAATTGTGCAGCATTGTTGCTTCAAATTAATAATACAGATATTCAAAATGTAAAAGTACAAAAGTTACTAGGCATCTATATCGATGAATCATTATCTTGGAAAAATCATATATCTAAAACATGTACTAAACTTGTGTCAAAAATAAATCTGTTGAAAAGGATCTCCTACTACCTAACATATGACATGAAAAAATTGTTCTATAACTCATATATTATGTCTACATTTGATTATGGCTGTATAACATGGAGCCAAGCAAATAAATCCTCTATTAACAGAATACTTAAAATTCAAAAAAGGGCTGCTAGAATCATTCTCATGAAGCCTATAAACACACCGTCTAAAATAATGTTTAAAGAACTGAAGTGGCTTACATTTGAACGGAGATGTGAATATCAAAAATGTGTTATGATTTATAAATCAATAAACAATTTAACACCTGATTACATAACCGATTTAATATCGTTCTCTACAAATTCAAATTATAATTTAAGATCTGTTGCTAGAAAGGATATTGCCCATTTAACACTTAGAACAAACATTCTTAAACGTACTTTTGATTATTCAGGAATGGTAGTTTGGAACATGATCCCCGTTGATATACGAGCCTCGCTGTCTTTAGTTACATTTAAGAGTAAATTAAAATCATTTCTTTTAATGAAAGAGTGAAACCCCAGTTTGAATTATAACTTTATGTTACAAAAGTATGAAAATGTGTCTGTCTTGTTGAAGTTATAAAGTGATGCATGTATTGTTTTATCTTGCATTATATGCTTACATTGTTATATTGTGTTGATTTATAGATGGCCATATTGTAAAAAAGACTTGTGTACATGCTATGTCTTAATATGTTACCTTCTTGAAATAAAGTTATTATTATTATTATTATTATTATTATTAATATTATGAACACCAGACACTTTCACGATGGTATGTAGACACCCCGACACTTTTGCGATCGTATTTAAAACAGACACTTTCGCGTTTGCATGTAAAACACTCCGACACTTTCACGATGATATGTGAACACCCAATACTTTCACGATGGTATGAAATCACCCGACACTTTAACGTTAACGATGGTATGCAAACAACCGAAACTTTCGCGATGGTATGTAAACACCCGATATTTGCACGATGGTATGTAAACACCCGACACTTTAACATTGGTATGTAAACACCCAATACTTTCACGATGGTATGTAAAAACCCGACACTTTCACGATCGTATGTAAAAACCCGACACTTTCACGATCGTAGGTAAACACCCGACACTTTCACGATGGTATGTAAAAACCCGACACTTTCAGGATCGTAGGTAAACACCCGACACTTTCACGATGGTATATAAAAACCCGACACTTTAACATTGGTATGTAAACACCCGATACTTTCACAGTGGTATGTAAAACACTCCGACACTTTCACGATGGTATGTAAAAACCCGACACTTTCACGATGGTATGTAAACACCCGACACTTTCACGATGGTATGTAAACACCCGACACTTTCACGATGGTATGTAAAAACCCGACACTTTCACGATGGTATATAAAAACCCGACACTTTCACGATGGTATGTAAACACCCGATACTTTAACATTGGTATGTAAACACCCGACACTTTCACGATGGTATGTAAACACCCGACACTTTCACGATGGTATGTAAAAACCCGACACTTTCACGATGGTATGTAAAAACCCGACACTTTCACGATGGTATGTAAACACCCGACACTTTCACGATCGTAGGTAAACACCCGACACTTTAACGATGGTATGTAAAAACCCGACACTTTCACGATGGTATGTAAACACCCGATACTTTAACATTGGTATGTAAACACCCGACACTTTCACGATGGTATGTAAACACCCGACACTTTCACGATGGTATGTAAAAACCCGACACTTTCACGATGGTATGTAAAAAACCGACACTTTCACGATGGTATGTAAACACCCGACACTTTCACGATGGTATGTAAAAACCCGACACTTTCACGATCGTAGGTTAACACCCGACTCTTTCACGATGGTATGTAAAAACCCGACACTTTCACGATGGTATGTGAATACCCGACACTTTAACATTGGTATGTAAACACCCGACACTTTCACGATGGTATGTAAACACCCGACACTTTAACATGGTTTACCCGACACTTTAACATTGGTATGTAAAACACTCCGACACTTTCACGATGGTATGTAAAACCCCGACACTTTCACGATGGTATGTAAACACCCGACACTTTCACGATGTTATGTAAAAACCCGACACTTTCACGATGGTATGTAAAAACCCGACACTTTCACGATCGTAGGTAAACACCCGACACTTTCACGATGGTATGTAAAAACCCGACACTTTAACATTGGTATGTAAACACCCGATACTTTCACAGTGGTATGTAAAACACTCCGACACTTTCACGATGGTATGTAAAAACCCGACACTTTCACGATGGTATGTAAAACACTCCGACACTTTCACGATGGTATGTAAAAACCCGACACTTTCAAGATCGTAGGTAAACACCCGACACTTTCACGATGGTATGTAATCACCCGACACTTTAACTATGGTATGTAAACACCCAAATCCTTCGCGATGGTATGTAAATACCCGACATTTTCACGATGGTATGTAAACAACCGACACTCACGATGGTATGTAAACACCCGACACTTTCACGGTGGTATGTAAACACCCGACATTTTAACGATGTTATGTAAACACCCGACACTTTCGCGATGATATGTAAACACCGGACACTTTCGCGATGGTATGTAAACACCCGACTCTTTCACGATCGTATATAATCATCAGACACTTTCACGATCGTATGTAGATACCGGACACTTTAATGATGGTATGTAAACACCCAGATACTTTAAAGGTTGTATGTAAACACTGACATTTTAAGATGGTATGTAAACAACCGGTACTTAAACGATGTTATGTAGACATCCAACACGTTACGATGATATGTTAACACAAAAAACGTTCACGATGGTATGTAAACACCCGACACTTTCATAATCATATGTAAACATCAGACACTTTCACGATGGCATGTAGACACCTGGCACTTTCCCATTTGTATGTAAACACCCCGAAACTGTCGTGATTGTATGAAAAAGGGCTGGCGTGGCGCTGTCGGTAGCGCGCTGGATTTGTAACCGGAGGTCCCGGGTTCAATCCTCCGTGACACTTTCACGATCGTATGAAAACACCAGACACGTTCACGATCATATGTAAACACCCGACACTTTCACGATGTTATATAAACACTCCGACACTTTCACGATGACATGTAAACACTCGACAATTTCACGATGGTGTGTAAAACATCCCGAAACTTTCACGATGGTATGTAAACACTCAACACTTTCGCGATGGTATGTAAACACCCCGGCACTTTCACGATCGTATGTAAATACCCGACACTTTCAATAAGCTGTAAAAAAAATTCCGACGACTGCACAATTGTTTGTGAAACACCTGACGTACGATCGTATGCAAAACATCTGACAAGTTTACGATGATAAACCAAGCACCTCCATACGTATGATAACACCGACACGTTCGCGATGGTATACACTACATGCAGAACGTCCGGTAAACACAACACCCAGAATGTCCGGTAAACACAACAACCAGAACATTCGATATACACAATAGCCAGAACGTCCGGTATGCACAGCACCCAGTACGTCCGATATGCACAGCACACAGAACGTCCCGTATGCACAGCACCCAGATCGTCCGGTATACACAACACCCAGTAGGTCCGGTATACACAACACCCAGTAGGTCCGGTATACACAACACCCAGTAGGTCCGGTATACACAACACCCACAACGTTCGGTATACACAACACCCACAACGTCCGGTGTACACAACACCCACAACGTTCGGTATACACAACACCCACAACTTCCGGTGTACACAACACCTATATGAACGTCCGGTATACAAAAAAAACAGTACGTCTGGTATACACACCACGCAGAACGTTCGATATACACCACACGCAGTACGTCCCGTTTACACAACACCCTGGACATCCGGTATACACAACACCCAGAACGTCCACTATTCACAACATGCACACACACAGGATAGTCGATTAAACGTAATGTTTGATACATGTTGTAATTGACGAATCTTTTCATTATAATTTATGATGATTTATATATATGTATATTTGCAGTCGGAGTTTGCACTCCTGCAATCGATGATATGGGAAGATTATGGAACAATTCGTGGCCAGGTTACACGGATTACCAGGAATGCCCTGATGGTTATATCGGTAAGATGGGCAGATAGGTTTGACTAAAGGTTGGGGAACGCTTGTCTTCGGTCACCCGGCCTGTTTCTGATTTCTTCGTTCTGGTATGCTACAGATCCAGAACACTGGGAAACCGAAGTTTGAAATCGCCAAGCACGTTGGGGGCGATTTTGGCGAGACAATAAGAGATTCTATGAGACTTTAAAAACAAAAACACGTATTTTTAAGTTAATTAAATGTTTATTTCTTACTTTTAACTTATGAGAACCGTCCAGTGACGTCAAAAGTGTAACTGTTGCGGCAATTGACGTTGTATGTTTATTTACAAAAGTAGATATACAAATCGAACAGGAAATATAACATTCAAGGATCACAGTCAACCAAAGCACGTTCAGAAAAAAACAATAATTAAAAAGATGAATAAAATGCAAGATAGTATGTGACATCACAAACATAAAAAACGTTGACAATAGGCTACCGCCTTGGATCGTTCAGTTGCAAGAAAGGCCGCTGGCGGGCTTAAACCAGGTTCTAGGGTGAATCAAACCTCACTCTTACCCTATTGTCATCCCAATAAAACGAGACAGGTAAATAAATATAAATTAAATTGAACTGGGTTTTAAGGCGCACCAATACATGAAAGGTTATATGGCGCCTAACTGGAATGAACATGCCAGGCTCATCCTCCATGTACATCGAGATAAAATATGGAAAATGGGCCTAGAACCTTCTACTTGCAGAACTGCAGAGTTCCTGCATATTCTATTATAGACACTCCATTTACGCTGGAGCCATGTTTATTGTTTTTCTGTCACTGCTCTAGTGATGTGAGCCAGATGGCACCTGAAACAATGCAGGAGTCATATAAATAACATACGAATGATCATGTATTTATGACTATAAAAAAGGCCACAAAGCAAGTACTACAAGACATGGAAGAAGCCAGATTAACAAGAGAACACACAGTTAAGGGTATGACAAGACAAGATTTTAGACAAACATAAAACGCTACCGTCCTTTGAGGATTTAGATAGACGACATAAAAGGGTCCACAATCTTTACAGTCATCGCAGAATCAAAGAGCAAAAAAGCAAAGTGGCGAACTGTAAATGTGTCAACATGCAGTGCGTTGATAAAATGATAAGGTCATAAAATGTTTTGATAAACCTTTTAACAAGTTTAATAACGATTGTGAGAAAGTGATTATGACCAAGGATCTTACGAAGTGAAATAAATCACATCACCATAGAAGTCAGGTTGTGATAAAGTCGCTCAATATTAATAGGCGCAGTCGCGCATTTATAATATGCGGAAAAAATTGTGCACATATCCTAAAATAAATATAATAACCTTTTATTGCATACGCATTTTTAATAAAAAAAATGTGTAATTTCCCACAATAAAAGCTATACGATTTGTTTTTATCTCGAGACATACTTCCCATTTCCTAATATATGTAACAATACATTGCTCCAATCCCGAATGAGTATGCAAAGGAGAAGTTCGATGTACTTTGCACATACAATCTGACTTGACAATACGTCGGATATAGAGAGCTGGTGTGGCGCCGTCGGTAGTGCGGCGGATTTGTAACCGGAGGCCCCGGGTTCAATCCTCCGTGTGCCACTGAGTTTAGTCGGTGTGTTCTTGGGCAAGGCACTTTCCCTTAGCCTCGTCCGTCGGATGGAGACGTAAACCGGGCGGTTCTGTGTATCGGTCTATCCTCCGAGCACGTTAAAGAACCATATGAATCTATTTAATAATAAGAGTAGGGCACGGTTCCCGGATTCCTATGTATCCTTCCCCTCTCTCTGGGGCGGCTCTAAATAACCTATACTGTGTTGATAAGCCGTTAAACAACAATTAATTCAATTCATACGTCGGACATTCAATTCAATTCATACGTCAGATATAGGCGAATATTGACATTTCCATTAATAATTGTGTAATAATTATGTATATTTCTTTTAACTATTTTCAGGCACAGTGAGTAGGTTCTGTGATAAAAATGCTGTGTTTCAGCCGTCAGTGTACAAGTGCACCACGAATGAGATTGAACAAATAAAAAATGAGGTAAGCTACGAAAAGCCGATCATTGACCGTTAACTCGACTATAGCACGACTGTAATAGCCTTTGCGTCCATTGTAAACCCAGATCAGCCTGCGAACGGGTTTTTTATAATGTTCGGCTGCTGATCAGTCATTTTCTCCAAAACACCCATTTGTCACATAAATGGAATAGTCTTAATTTAAAGAAAGAACAGTCCATTATATATATGTAGGGGGTTAAGGGTTAATCATGAAACTGAAGCAATTGTTTCGCTCGTTGGCTTTGAACTGAGGGTGGAATAGGTTACTTTGTACAACTTAGAAAAAGTAACACCATTGTTGTCTCAATACTACAAATGTATGGGGTCTTTTTTCCCCAATTACTCGTTTTTTCTATATTTGTTATATGTGCATACCTAAGAAGCTGCTCCATCAGGGCTACCGTTACCATAAGATTCGAAAAGCCTTTGCAACATTTTATAATTGTAATCCTGATCTACTTTTAAAATATAATATTAATTTAAGAACTCATCTGCAACAAGGACTATCACAACCTGACTTACACATTTTGTAAGATCCTTGGTCATAATCACTTTCATACACGCTTTATTAAACTTGTTAAACAGTTTATCAAAAGAGGTTATGACCCTATCATTTTGCAACGTACAGCATGTTTAGTGGTTAACCCGATTGAAGTTCGCCAATATGATTTCCTCTTTGATTGTGCGATGACATGACAGATTGCGGACCCTATGATGAAGTTTACCTAAATCCTCAAAGGACGGTATCGTCTGAAGCTTGTCTTAATTCTTGTCTTTGTTTTTTGGTTTGTTCTCTTGTCGCTCTGGCGTCTGCCAAGTCATTGAGTTATACTTAAATTACCTATTAGTGCTGTATTGTTTGTTAGATAATATAACCTGGCGGAGATATCTTTATTTATACTGTCCCGTTTTATTGGGATGACAATAGGGTAGGATTGAAGTTTTATTGCATCCTAGAACCTGGTTTAAGCCCCCAGCGGCCATTTTTGTCATTGACCTTTCAAAGGCGGTAGCCAATCCGCTTGTGTTTTGTCTTGCCATTTATTTATCTTTGTAATTGTTGTTTGTTTCTATGGGTGTCTTTTGTTCTTGAATGCAACCAAAGAGAAAAACAGTCTAGGTTACGACCAGAACACCTGATGGACGAAACTTAATTTTCGTCCACCAACCTTCCATTTCAGGTTTTCAGAAAGTGCAATCATAGAGTCCCAACACACACACATTCATCAGTATTTATGTGAATGCAGTTCAAAACAAAACGTATTTTATATATAGACCAACAAAATAAGTGTTTCGAATAAATGCTTGGCTGCAATCAAAAATGCTACGTCGATTTCCATAACAAGCAAAATCAGAGCAATAACCTCAGATCTCATTCGAAATTTATTTATCACGGAAATAAATATTTAATTCACGGAAATCGATGTCAAAATGTTGCAAATAAAACCCAACAATGAGTTGGAATATAAATATTTGAATTTGTAGTGTATCATCATCACCTGTTGTACCGGTATCACGTGACACCCACACGCGTGGCGTGTACTTTATGGGAAGATAGCATCGGTATGTTTCATAAACTACTTTGTTTGGTCAAAGAATACGTGGTATCCGCTTATACTGCTAATACAACAAACACCTGTCGAACCAAAAAAACATCCTATAATAAATACTGCACCGTTTGTAAGTTACGCGCTATTATCAAATTTCCAGTTATTTGTAAAAATGATTGCACGGGATATTATCGAATTTTAGAACTGGGAGTGAACATACAATACTATTTAATAGTAATTCTATTTATATATGTTTCAGGTACTTTATGCTGGTGCTAATGTAACAGATGCTCTTGTCAAACTTGCAAAAATTACTTCAGAAGCCAGCTTCCGAAAAACAACATTGTTTGAAGGAGATGTAGAAGCAATTAAAGAAACGCTTTTAAAAATAGCAAATACCGTGACTGCAGACACAGACATCGAAGGACTGACAAAGGACGTGGATGTAAGAATTGTGATTTAGCTGTTCTATTTTACTTGAAATTTCTGTCATACATCAACATAAACAATTCAAAGTTGTTGCCTAATTACAAACAAGTTATATAATTTTGAAAGTTTGTTTTAGAGGTAGTATTAGTGTATATATATTAAAACAATCTGTTTTCACGGTTTAAGCGAAAATTAACATGAAATTCGACTTTGAAAACGATTAAATCTTTTAAAAAATTCTAGTTCAATACATTAGCTGCAGGCATTGTTAGGATTTCCTATAAAAAATAAGTTTCATTACTTTCTTATAACAAAAGAAAGAAAAAAATATAACTTAAGATTTATGTGCAAAGCACACATATTTGAAAATAATGAAGAAAAAAAACATTGTTCATTTCTTTTGTTTTACAAAATATGAATAAAATGCTTATTTTGGTTAATTTATCAAATCGTCAGTCAGATACGAGCAAACTGTCTTATTATCTGCCAGTTTCTTAATATCGCGATAAAATTCGAACTTTTAATTCAGCATTTTTATTTTGTCTTAAAATAAAAGCATACGATCTTATTTAAATGCAAACACAATTTGAAACAATTATGATATGCATTTAGTGACATTATTTGGTTTAAGGCAAAATTCTACGGCAATGGAAACATATAGGTTTAAAAATTGGGAAGTAGTATGCAGCCGACTCAAAGTGTACTTTAAAGCGTACCGTGAACCGGGTGCAATTGAAGATTATTTTTAATGCATAGAAGAAGAAGAACTTTTATTAGCCTCGTCATAGGTCTATTTGGGTCGAGTCCATCTCAAATAAACCTTACAAAGTACATACATATTATGCAATAAGTCATATATGACTCTTGAGCACAATTTTAAACAATTGTATAACAAACATTTCTAATATATCAATGGCGTTATGACAGTGTTAATATAAATATTACTTAGAATCATGTTTATCAAATACAATGTTATATTAATCTAATAATGTCACACATGAAATGCGCTATTCTTTAGTAACAAGTGTTTTTTTAAGATACGTTCTGCATGACATTTTCACATAATTAAATCACGCATTTTTTATGATATCACTTCCGCTTAAAAATAACATATTACGTTATAAGTTGAGCACCTCTTGTATATTTATTTGTTTCTTGAAGCGGATTCTTCAAGTAATATTTTACATTTGATGGTTTCATAGTTTGGATGGTTTCATAGTTTGGTTTCGTAGATTGGTCGGTTTCATATATTGGATGGTTTCATATTTTGGATGGTTTCATAGATTAGATGGCTTCACAGATTGGATGGTTTCAGTTCGGATGGTTTTATAGTTGATGGTTGCATAGTAATTACAACTAATTTATTCGTGAGTTTTCGAAAGTTGGAAAATAATAATTAAAGAAAAACAAACGCATTCTCTTTGTTTTCCAGAATTTTCTTCAAGTTGCTGATAACCTTATAGGTGAAACCAACACGAGGACCTGGAAGTCATTTATCAATCGGGTAATCGTACTTTTTAGTGGCGTGTTTAAAGAAGCTATCCCGCCAACAAAAGCCACATTTTTCAACATATGCACAATGCTTTAAACCTACTGATGACGAGGTATATACATAATTTGACTATTTTGAGAATCCAAACTCTATTTACACAATTTAGGTTACATTGCACCATTGATTTTCCTTCTTCGTTTTATATAGGACGAATGTATGTCAAGAGACAAAAAATGCGTCCGCCAATATAAAAACGCAATAAAAGCAGGGGGTCATGTATCATATAAGAAAAAGTCAATCTGTTGAATGACATGACATTCTATTTTGACACGTCACATATATATTTATCCCATTTCTACTCGGCTAAACCACCAAAACTTGAGCATCGAATTAAGAGTTACCAACTCATAATTCATTTTAAGCATTTTCAATCACGGTTATTTTAAGAACGCGTCTGGTGAAGAGTTTTGATAAACGGTTTTGTAGTGTAATTTGGCCGTTATTTGGAGTTCGTTACTTTAAATAGGACATCTCAGGGGTTATCTTTTCAAACTAAATATACAAACTTTTATATATATATATAATGTTGAAAAACAATCCTTAAGCTTTGTTTTGCCTGTTAAAATTACAATTTGCTGGTCTATGTTATAGCATCAAGCGACACTTTTTGAAGTGGGGCACAAGATATATATAAGTTCATGGTTTCAATAAAAACACACACACACAAATAAAAAACACGATAAAATGTGGAGCACTGTGGTCTAATGGTAGAGCGACAATCGAAGGGTCCTGTGTACGATCTCCACCATGTCCATATGGGTTGTGTCCGTGAGCCAGACACGTTGTCTGCATTTGCTTAGTACTGGTTTTACCCCGGAAGACATCTAGAGTAATTAAAATAAGATAGAGCTTTCGTTCCAGTTGGTGTAAACTAAATAAGTTTAAATTAAATAATAAACAATTGTTACAATTGAATTGAATTGGATTTATAGTCGCACCAACAGCTAAGGTCATATGCCGACTTTCCAGCTTCCACTGGCGGAGGATGACCTCAGGTGCCCCTCCGGGCATTTTTCGTGCACGGGCGGGCACCTGGGTAGAACCACCGACGTTCCATAGCTTCCTCACATAAAGATTCCTACCCCACTAAGGGATCGAACCTACAGTGGTGAGGGGCAAGTGGTTTCATGGTCAGAGACTCTAACAACTCGGCCACGGTCGCCAAAGAATTGTTTCAAAACAAGTGGTTTACCTTTTTTGTACTATTAATTTTTAACTTCAATATTTAAAAGTAATTCATATATTAATCCATTGCACCAACATCTTGGAATCCAAGCAATAAATCTTGAATTTACTGTATGTCAAATAAAGTTTTGCTTTTATAGGTAACGTTTAATGTCAATCGGAAATGCCTTAAAATCATTTCCGATGATCTACGGAAATGAGCGAGTTTGTACGATTGGTTTAATGTTTGTTTATATGTTTTACACCTTTTCCAGACAGGGTCTGGTACCGAAGCTGTTGTGAACACCGTCGATTACCTTGTGGAGCAGATTGTAGAAACGAACAATAGTTCCATCATAAATCTTGAATTTTCAAAAAAAAATCTGTGTACGTGAAAAACTTATGAACTGTTCTATACACACTATTGAAATGTATTTTGCGTTATATTTTATTAGTTTTGTGCATTATAGTTATGCCGCTAATCACGAGTGACCTAACACATCTATGTAAATGACAAAACAACACATTAATCATGGAATGTAGATACTTTTACAGGCCCTGTCCCAATTTGAGTAAACTGATTTTGAGACTTTTATTAAAGTGTTGTTTTTAGGTTTTTGCTACTTAATATTGAAAAAGTGGACACATTCATATAAGGCGGTGTGTCCACATGTTAAAAAAATATCAAAAAATGATTTTATTGACATGTTGAACCGTTTTTAGACCAAGAAGTATTTGATCATTTTCCGAAATTGACCCTTTTTAAAAAAAAATATGTTCAACATCGATCGATCATTCTGGAAAAAGTCGGTGATTCTGGAGGAGACGAAACATAAAACATGTAACACTAATACAAGTGTAGTGTAACTGCGTCAATAATATTACCTTCAAGGATCGTTTTATGTTCGAAATATGCAATTTATGTTGACAACTGCACTTTTTCTTATTTCTATGACGCGGCCATCTTAGCAGACAACATCGACGTAAAATCCATTGTAAACCAGTCAGAATTATGAAACAATCGTTTTAATTGGTCAATTTAAACTAATTAGCGCGCGACAACATTCTGGTTTACGAACCATAAACTCGATGAATGAACTATATCGCTTCAGCAAGGGACGCAGTCTACAATTTTATGTGTGAATGAAATTAAATGCCTTTACAATTGTGTCATCACAAGGACATAGACCTGGGCCCCGTTTTATGAAACAACTTAAAACCATTTTGATCGTAAATCAAATTCTCAAATGCTTCACTATAAATTACACTTTTCAAATAAACTTGATTTAATTTCATTTTCTTATACATGCGATATTTCTGCACTAAGTGTACACATACTTGTCTGCATTGAATGCTTAGGTGAAAAAAGGGAACGATTTTAAAATTTGAGACTTATCGTAAGATGTTTAATAAAACGGAGCCCTGGTTCGTAGAAATATTCATCGAACGTTTTCTACTGTGGTGTTTTCTGATATTTCCTTATAACTACAAAAAGAGCTTTATTTTCGTATAAAATAGTTTTCATTCCCTTCAGATACAGCAACCCTGATAGAATAACCTTTAAAATGAGATAATTTATGTTCTTTTTTCATTCCCTTCAGAACTTGCAACATTGACTTAATAGCTGTAAATGGATACATAAATTTTTATTCTCTTCAGAACTTGCAGCATTCAACAAAAAGAGCTATATTTCCGTTATTCATTCCCTTCATTTTTTTTGTTGAAACGTCTGTGCTAATTTAAGGGTTCAAGATGTTTTTCATTCCCTTCAAATTGTTGTCGAAACGTCTGTGCGAATTTAAGGGTTTCATTTTATTCATTCCCTCCAATTTGTTGGGATAAATTGGGATAAATTCATTTTCATTCCCTTCATGTTTTGCAACAGTGAAACTGACCAGATTTTAAAAACGGCCAAGACACCGCAATTCATCATCACCTTACATGTCCACATTTCCAAAACAGGCAAAATTGCCTATTTCAACAACATGATCTGTGTCCACATTTCCGAAACAGGCAAAAATGCCTATTTCAACAACATGATCTGTGTCCACATTTCCAAAAACTTGATATTTTACCCCCAAAAAGTAATCCAAGCCCCTTTTTCTATGTATTGATCCCCAAAGGAGACCCTTTCCCCGGAATATACCTTGCATGTATCACATTATAACAACTTCTAAAATGTGGACACGGTTCTATAAGGTGGCGTGTCCAAATTTCCAAAAACTCAATTTTGTGAAGAAAACATGCTAAGAAAAGTGTCTTTTTTTAAAATGTGGACACACCGCCTTATAGAGCCGTGTCCACATGTTAAAAAATACACTTTTCTTAGGAAAAACATAATTTTTCAAAATGTGGACACGGCTCTATAAGGCCAATTTCAAAAACGGCCAAAACACCGCAATTCATCATCATGTTACGTGTCCACATTTCCAAAACAGGCAAAAATGCCGATTTCAACAACATGATCTGTGTCCACATTTCCAAAACAGGCAAAAATGCCTATTTCAACAACATGATCTGTGTCCACATTTCCAAAAACTTGATATTTTAACCCCAAAAAGTAATCCAAGCCCCTTTTTCTATGTATTTGTCCCCAAAGGAGACCCTTTCCCCGGAATATACCTTCCATGTGTCACATTATTAAACTTTTAAAATGTGGACACGGCTCTATAAGGCGGTGTGTCCACATTTTAAAAAAATACACTTTTCTTAGGAAAAACATACTTTTACAAAATGTGGACACGTCGCATTATAGAGCCGTGTCCACATTTTAAAAAAGACACTTTTCTTAGGAAAAACATAATTTTTCAAAATGTGGACACGTCGCCTTAAAGAGCCGTGTCCACATTTTAAAAAAGACACTTTTCTTAGGAAAAACATAATTTTTCAAAATGTGGACACGTCGCCTTATAGAGCCGTGTCCACATTTTAAAAAAGACACTTTTCTTAGGAAAAATATACTTTTTCAAAATGTGGACACGCCGCCTTATAGAGCCGTGTCCACATTTTAAAAAACCCCACACTTTTCTTAGGAAAAACATACTTTTTTTAATGTGGTCACGGCTCTATAAGGCGGTGTGTCCACATTTTAAAAAAAGGCACTTTTCTTAGGAAAAACATAATTTTTCAAAATGTGGACACGCCGTCTTATAGAGCCGTGTCCACATTTAAAAAAATTGTTTTTCCTAAGAAAAGTGTCTTTTTTTAAAATGTGGACACACCGCCTTATAGAGCTGTGTCCACATTTTAGAAGTGGTTATAATGTGACACATGGAGGGTATATTCCGGGGAAAGGGTCTCCTTTGGGGACAAATACATAGAAAAAGGGGCTTGGATTACTTTTTGGGGGTAAAATATCTAGTTTTTAGAAATTTGGACACAGATCGTCTTTGTGATTTACGCATTTTTCGCATTTTTTGAAAAATGGACACGTTCAATGTTTCAAGTTCTGAAGGGAATGAAAAATAATATTTTTCAATTTACAACATATTAGAGAATGCCGGCATGTTCTGAAGGGAATACAAATTAATATTCTCCATTTACAGCTATTTAGTCAATGGGGCAAGTTCTGAAGGGAATGAATAAAATAATTTTTTGATAATTGTTTAACATACCTTATATAAACGTGTCCATGCGGTCCTTTTCATTCATTTGGTTCATTAAGACGTGCTCGACCTCTAGTCCAATGAAAAACGTCGTTATATAATGGTAGCCGTGAAAATAGACTGGTTTAAAACCCATTACTAAGAGCAAAATAAGTGCAAAATTCAGTTTACTCAAATTGGGACAGGGCCCTTTTACATTTCATCCATATTGTATGCATTACAGTTATGCCACTAATCTTTAGCTTTTTTTTTCAAAAGACAAATCTATGCAAGTGACCTACTATCACGACTTAAATTATTTTAATACATATTAAGTATTGAAATGCATTTTTTTATATTTGGATTATTTGATTCCTTTTTGTGCAATATCGTTAGGTCATTATTCTCGAGCTTTCCAAACTCATCATATGCAATGCATGCACGTACATTGTATTTATTGAATTGTATTTTTTGTTATCTTCTATCTGGGATGAAAATTGCGACATATAGGTTCCTGCTTTCATTAAACTGCATTCTATTTGTGTAATAATACACCATACTTGTATGTAGTATATATTAATATAAATACTTGTATGTAGTATATACTAATATAACTACTTGTATGTAGTATATACTAATATAAATACGTGTATGTAGTATATACCAATATAAATACTTGTATGTAGTATATACTAATATAAATACTTGTATGTAGTATATACTAATATAAATACTTGTATGTAGTATATACCAATATAAATACTTGTATGTAGTATATACTAATATAACTACTTGTATGTAGTATATACTAATATAAATACTTGTATGTAGTATATATACTAATATAAATACTTGTATGTAG
>JAWPHD010013627.1:0-66889 GCA_037043455.1 Cyrtodaria siliqua | reverse complement strand
AAATCAAGCGTCGAAGATGATCAAGACTATATCATACGATTCCTTGATTTGATTAACAATAGATATAACAAGAAAAGTATAGCGCATAACGCATGTGTTATATGTAGACGATTTTAAATAATGGGTTATTTTGTGGAGGCTTTGTTCAAGTCACATACCTGTAGTCGTCGATATGGAGATGACAGGAAGGTAAAGTGAAGGATTAAAAGATACTGTATGAATACAGATAAGTCTTTATCTGGTCTTAGCTATACATTAGTATACATGTTAAAGGGGACATATTCAAGCATTTTCAATTAAACGATTTACACCTGAGCTATTACAAAGGGAATTTCAGTGACCAAGCTACAATATAATATAAAAGTAATATTTACTTAAATTGTACAAGTGATTATCATATGGGCCCTATTTATGTTCATGTTTTAGTTGTATTCAGGCTCAAAACCGCTTCGGAGTTGCCGTTAAGGAAATCAACTTTGCATTTTAAATGAATTTCAAGTGATCTTATAGAAACTATTTAATTTCTTTAATTCTTTACTTCATTATAAAACTCAAATATAAATGGGTGCCGAAATGTCTAGGGTAAAAATTAAAATAGATGCCGAAATGGCTTGATGCCGAAACGTCTAGGTGCCGATTCATCTAGGTGTCGAAATGGTTTGGTGCCGAAACGTCCAGAATCGATCTTGATCATACAGACGCAACAACTTGAGAATTGTCTGCATTTATTAATAAGCATTACATAGACTGACATCCGACCGTTTTAGTACTAAAAAGATATTTATTCGGCATAAATTGTCAGTATATCATTTGATTCGCTATTTTAATAAATGTTGTAACTATTGCGTGCTGCATGAAACTCAGACATGCTGCATGAAACATAGACATGTATCCATGGGCAGCTATGAAACCCAATACAGAGAATAGAAGTATTGGTGTCCCATTACCTATAATTTATAACATTCTTGTTGTATCCATTACCTATAATTTATAACATTCTTGTTGTACCCATTACCTATAATTTATAACATTCTTGTTGTATCCATTACCTATAATTTATAACATTCGTGTTGTATCCATTACCTACAATTTATAACATTCTTGTTGTACCCATTACCTATAATTTATAACATTCTTGTTGTATCCATTACATATAATTTATAACATTCTTGTTGTATCCATTACCTACAATTTATAACATTCTTGTTGTACCCATTACATATAATTTATAACATTCTTGTTGTATCCATTACCTACAATTTATAACATTCTTGTTGTACCCATTACCTATAATTTATAACATTCTTGTTGTACCCATTACCTATAATTTATAACATTCTTGTTGTACCCATTACCTATAATTTATAACATTCTTGTTGTACCCATTACCTATAATTTATAACATTTTTGTTGTATCCATTACCTATAATTTATAACATTCTTGTTGTACCCATTACCTATAATTTATATCATTCTTGTTGTACCCATGTGGTACCCATTACCTATAATTTATAACATTCTTGTTGTACCCATTACCTATGATTTATAACATTCTTGTTGTACCCATGTTGTACCCATTACCATTAATTTATAACATTCTTGTTGTCTCATTACCTATAATTTATAACATTCTTGTTGTATCCATTACCTATAATTTATAACATTCTTGTTGTACCCATTACCTACAATTTATAACATTCTTGTTGTACCCATTACCTATAATTTATATGTTCTACCCATTACCTATAATTCATAACATTCTTGTTGTCCCATTACCTATAATTTATAACATTCTTGTTGTCCCATTACCTATAATTTGTAGCATTCTTGTTGCACCCATTACCTATAATTTATAACATTCTTGTTGTACACATTACCTATAATTTATAACATTCTTGTTGTACCCATTACCTATAATTGATGACATTCTTGTTGTCCCATTACCTATAATTTATAACATTCTTGTTGTCCCATTACCTATAATTTGTAGCATTCTTGTTGTACCCATTACCTATAATTTATAACATTCTAGTTGTACCCATTACCTACAATTTATAACATTCTTGTTGTACCCATTACCTATAATTTATAACATTCTTGTTGTCCCATTACCTATAATTCATAACATTCTTGTTGTCCCATTACCTATAATTCATAACATTCTTGTTGTCCCATTACCTATAATTTATAACATTCTTGTTGTACCCATTACCTATAATTTATAACATTCTTGTTGTACCCATTACCTATAATTTATAACATTCTTGTTGTCCCATTACCTATAATTCATAACATTCTTGTTGTCCCATTACCTATAATTTATAACATTCTTGTTGTCCCATTACCTATAATTCATAACATTCTTGTTGTCCCATTACCTATAATTTATAACATTCTTGTTGTATCCATTACCTATAATTTATAACATTCTTGTTGTACCCATTACCTATAATTTATAACATTCTTGTTGTTGTATCCATTACCTATAATGTATAACATTCTTGTTGTACCCATTACCTATAGTTTATAACATTCTTGTTGTACCCATTACCTATAATTTATAACATTCTTGTTGTCCCATTACCTATAATTTATAACATTCTTGTTGTACCCATTACCTATAATTTATAACATTCTTGTTGTATCCATTACCTATAATTTATAACATTCTTGTTGTATCCATTACCTATAATTTATAACATTCTTGTTGTACCCATGTTGTACCCATTACCTATAATTTATAACATTCTTGTTGTCCCATTACCTATAATTTATAACATTCTTGTTGTACCCATTACCTAAAGTTTATAACATTCTTGTTGTACCCATTACCTATAATTTGTAACATTCTTGTTGTACCCATTACCTATAATTTATAACATTTTTGTTCTATCCATTACCTATAATTTATAACATTCTTGTTGTCCTATTACCTATAATTTATACCATTCTTGTTGTCCCATTGCCTATAATTTATAACATTCTTGTTGTACCCATTACCTATAATTTATAACATTCTTGTTGTATCCATTACCTATAATTTATAACATTCTTGCTATACCCATTACCTATAATTGATGACATTCTTGTTGTCCCATTACCTATAATTTAAAACATTCTTGTTGTCCCATTACATATAATTTATAACATTCATGTTGTACCTCTAACATTGTTGTTGTATCCATTACCTATAAATTATAACATTCTTGTTGTAATTTATAACATTCTTGTTGAACCCATTACCTAAAATTTTTAACATTCTTGTTGTACCCATTACTTATAATTGATGACATTTTTGTTGTACCCATAACCTATAATTTATAACATTCTTGTTGTACCCATGTTGTACCCTTTACCTATAATTTATAACATTCTTGTTGTCTCATTACCTATAATTTATAACATTCTTGTTGTACCCATTACCTATAATTTATAACATTCTTGTTGTACCCATTACCTATAATTTATAACATTCTTGTTGTACCCATTACCTACAATTTATAACATTCTTGTTGTACCCATTACCTATAATTTATAACATTCTTGTTCTACCCATTACCTATAATTCATAACATTCTTGTTGTCCCATTACCTATAATTTATAACATTCTTGTTGCACCCATTACCTATAATTTATAACATTCTTGTTGTACACATTACCTATAATTTATAACATTCTTGTTGTACCCATTACCTATAAATGATGACATTCTTGTTGTCCCATTACCTATAATTTATAAAATTCTTGTTGTCCCATTATCTATAATTTATAACATTCATGTTGTACCCATTACCTATAATTTATAACATTCTTGTTGTACCCATTACCTATAATTGAAAACATTCTTGTTGTCCCATTACCTATACCTTATAACATTCTTGTTGTACCAATTACCTATAATTTATAACATTCTTGTTGTCCCATTACCTATAATTCATAACATTCTTGTTGTCCCATTACCTATACTTTATAACATTCTTGTTCTACCCATTACCTATAATTTATAACATTTTTGTTGCACCCATTACCTATAATTTATAACATTCTTGTTGTACACATTACCTATAATTTATAACATTCTTGTTGTACCCATTACCTATAAATGATGACATTCTTGTTGTCCCATTACCTATAATTTATAAAATTCTTGTTGTCCCATTATCTATAATTTATAACATTCATGTTGTACCCATTACCTATAATTTATAACATTCTTGTTGTACCCATTACCTATAATTGAAAACATTCTTGTTGTCCCATTACCTATACCTTATAACATTCTTGTTGTACCAATTACCTATAATTTATAACATTCTTGTTGTCCCATTACCTATAATTTATAACATTCTTGTTGTACCCATTACCTATAATTTATAACATTCTTGTTGTACCCATTACCTATAATTGATGACATTCTTGTTGTACACATTACCTATAATTTATAACATTCTTGTTGTATCCATTACTTATAATTTATAACATTCTTGTTGTATCCATTACCTATAATTTATAACATTCTTGTTGTACCCATTACCTTTAATTTATAACATTCTTGTTGTATCCATTACCTATAATTTATAACATTCTTGTTGTACCCATTACCTATAATTTATAACATTCTTGTTGTACCCATTACCTATAATTTATAACATTCTTGTTGTCCCATTACCTATAATTTATAACATTTTTGTTGTACCCATTACCTATAATTTATAACATTCTTGTTGTATCCAGTACCTATAATTTATAACATTTTTATTGTATCCATTACCTATAATTTGTAACATTCTTGTTGTACCCATTACCTATAATTTATTAATTTATAACATTCTTGTTGTACCCATTACCTATAATTTATAATATTCTTGTTGTACCCATGTTTTACCCATTACCTATAATTTATAACATTCTTGTTGTCCCATTACCTATAATTTATAACATTCTTGTTGTACCCATGTTGTACCCATTACCTATAATTTATAACATTCTTGTTGTCTCATTACCTATAATTTATAACATTCTTGTTGTACCCATTACCTATAATTTATAACATTCTTGTTGTACTCATTACATATAATTGATGACATTCTTGTTGTATCCATTACCTATAATTTATAACATTCTTGTTGTACCCAATACCTATAATTTATAACATTCTTGTTCTACCCATTACCTATAATTCATAACATTCTTGTTGTCCCATTACCTATAATTTATAACATTCTTGTTGTACCCAATACCTATAATTTATAACATTCTTGTTCTACCCATTACCTATAATTTATAACATTCTTGTTGTCCCATTACCTATAATTTATAACATTCTTGTTGTCCCATTACCTATAATTTATAACATTCTTGTTGTACACATTACCTATAATTTATAACATTCTTGTTGTACCCATTACCTATAATTTATAACATTCTTGTTGTGTCCATTACCTATAATTTATAACATTCTTGTTGTACCCATTACCTATAATTTATAACATTCTTGTTCTACCCATTACCTATAATTTATAACATTCTTGTTGTACCCATTACCTATAATTTATAACATTCTTGTTGTACCCATTACCTATAATTTATAACATTCTTGTTGTACCCATTACCTATAATATATAACATTCTTGTTGTACCCATTACCTATAATTTATAACATTCTTGTTGTCCCATTACCTATAATTTATAACATTCTTGTTATACCCATTACCTATAATCTATAACATTCTTGTTGTACCCATTACCTATAATTGATGACATTCTTGTTGTATCCTTTGCCCGACACAGAATTTGCCAATGCCTCAATTTCAGAATTGTGCAGTTTAACGCCAATTTTCTGGAATAAAAATACAACATTTATAATCTTCCATGTATACCACGTATGCTGCTTCTACTCTATCGTTTCTATTCCCTACTATTACAAATTTGCTATTAGGTTGTCCTATTAGCACATTTATATTAATCACATATGTCAATGGGTTTGATTCTCATAGCCTTGTGTGGGAGTGTTTGCGGTTATTCCTTCGGTTACCTGAAAAATCATAATAATTCAGACGCTATCTATTGAACATGTCATGAAGTCTACACCTTCTAACAGACACTAGTTATTTCAGTGGTAAGAACATCAATTCGAATTTCTTCCGGAAGTGAGAAAAATTACAAATGTCGGAAAATGAAACACCACACTATCGACAAATATACACAATTGCATCGTGGTTTGTATTGTCCGGTGGGTTAGCTATCGTGGATTACAGGTATATGCAGATGCGAAAATAATGTATGCTCAAATGTTTTAGTTTAAATGTATTTTAATAATTACATAAATAACTAATGCATATATACGCTAACAGTAGTTTGAACATGTGTTGTCTACTTTCATATTTTGGTCATTTTCAGAAAATGGAGCGATCAGATATGGAGCAAACATGCAAAAAGAATATGCGTCAAACTAAATTTTATTATAATAACAGCATAAAAGAAGACGTGGACAGTCAAAACGTAGAAGATGCAAACACAGAGCTTTCAAATAAATGTTTTATTACTATTTAAAGAAGCAACAACCCTTGTCATGTGTTTGTGATTGAACCGAACTTGTTTGATAAATTTAAACGGTGAAAACTAAAGTATAAAGTAAAATATCACACTAATGTGACTCATATATGACTGTGTTTACATCAAAACTAAATATTGGGATAGTCGTCTCTTTATCATTGTTAAAAGTGACAAATTCCGTCAAAATTTGCTTTTTTTCCCATAACAATTTTAAATAACTTTAAACAAAATAAAAAGATTAAGCATTATCTTGCCCTAATACTATTTGAATTATCTCAAACCATAACATTTTAAATAGAAATGGCAAACTAAAATATATAAAAATATCAATTGTACCACTATATCATAAATAAGTAACGGTAACAGCACATACACTGCGGTAACATCAAGGACATATTTTGAAACACCAATGACCAGTCCAGAAATAGTATCAGTTGTGCGTCACAGTTATCACGGTAGACGTGTATCAGTTGTGCGTCACAGTTGTCACGGTAGACATGTATCAGATGTGTGTCACAGTTATCACGTTAGACGTGTATCAGTTGTGCGTCACAGTTGTCACGGTAGACGTGTATCAGTTGTGCGTCACAGTTGTCACGGTAGACGTGTATCAGTTGTGCGTCACAGTTGTCACGGTAGACGTGTATCAGTTGTGCGTCACAGTTATCACGGTAGACGTGTATCAGTTGTGCGTCACAGTTGTCACGGTAGACGTGTAGTGGCGTAATTTTGGAATGAATGTAACACTGACACATCTGTTTTAATACAATTTGGTATTTTCAAATCGTAAAACTCGTGTTGTTGTGAAAACTGGTAATACCAACGACACATTTTGCAACACCAAAGACAACTCCAGACTTATTATCAGTTTTGCATCACAGTTATGACTGCATACGATTAATGGCAACATTGTGTAATGCATGATACGTGTGCACATCTGTTTTAAAACAAAAGAAAACCATTTACTATTTTCAAATCGTTCACTTGTGTTATTGTAAAATTGGGTAACATCAATGACATATTTTGTTACATCAAATATGACTAGTTGTTTTGTGGCGTTATTTTAGAAAGCTTATAACACATTCACATGTTGTTTAAAAACAAACAAACAAACAGTTAACATGTAAACCTGTGATTTGTGCTATAATAAAATTGTCTTTAATGTTGCTGTATTTGTATAAGATATTACCTTAATCATAATTTGCGAATTTGGCTATTAAGGTCATACACTCAGTTATATTCGTTACAGATAGCGCACGACACATTTGATACATTTCGACGGCATGTTTCATCTTAAACATCATTACACAAACATAACTAAATATGCATATGTCGAAACAATTGTCCCTGATGTTACAAACTGGTTGTCACTGATGTTACCTCAGGTGTATGTGCTGTTACTTTTTGTTTTAATTCAGTATGAACTGTATTGATACGTATTCCAACTCTGTTAACTATACTAGATTGACATTCATATTAAGAATTCATTTTTATCAGATACTTTTGTAATGCTTCTGTAAAATTAATTTGATCCAGTAATAACAATACGATGTATTTGCTGTTACAGAATGATATATATGATGTTACTACATTTTTTTAACATAAAAGACAGTAACATCAATGACATTTTCTAAGAAAGGAACAACAAACATTAACAAATGCTCCCCGGGACATTGATTATTTTTGCAGACGACACTTTCTTCCATACCGGACAAGGATATTCGTCGTTTTACCGGGGCTAGATATTTCCATCTCACCCTAGGGTCGAGATAAAATTCACGCGCGCCCATCATCCGGTATGCAGGAAAACATGCAAAACGTTAGTAGTTAGCGGCGTCAACGCACAAAATATCTCTGATATGCAAGAAAAGGAATCTATCATGGGTATTCGGTTCAGATACGGAATTCCAACCCTCGGTGTAAGTGCCTCGGTTCCGATAAAAACACTTATACCTCGGGTTGGAATTCCCTATCTTCACCGGATACCCATGAAAGATTCTTATAATCTTTACAAGACAATTGCTTGCACAGTATTATGTTTTTTAATATCAGATTGCATTTATCTTTAATACTGGCAACTTGGAAGACATGACAAACGAATACGTAAAGACATTCACTTAACTTTTGTGCATACATCAAAATAAAATGTATCCAGAAAACTCTCCGTCATCTTAAAACTGTGGGATTCGTTATTTGCCAGAATAACTAAAGAGAGATTACTCATATTTCATTGTTTATATAAAAGTAACATCACGGACACAAATCCGTGGGACAGTACATAAACTGGCAACTTTTCATGAAAATATTACAGATGGCAATTGACTATTATATACATGTAAACTGAACACATTGAAACAACATTGAAACCTGAAACAACTTCGATGAATGCACGCAATGTGTACTACCATCGTGGAACAACGAAACATCTGTAGATTTGACATGTTCAGTACCATACACAATTCTTAAACTGCACTGTTATTGTCATTTTTTTCTTTGAATTTGTAAATTATATATGCCTATATATATCAAACAAGAAAAAGACGTAATGTAAACTAGCTGAAAAGAGAAAATTGCCACGGACGATTCTACGTTGGCAGGGAGCTACGTTTAACTCGAAAGAAACGCAAACGCATATATTGTCAACATAGAAAATACATAGTTGTGCGGGTGTTGCGAGAAATAACTGAGCTGATTACACATCTACTATTTCGTAATGTGAACGAACAATCAGACAAATTTCAAAAATCGTTTTAATGACCACACAATTCATAATGAAAGATAAGTTACGAATTTTACCTCATGCTAAACAAAACACATTACAGTCAAAAACTCTAGTCAAACAATGTATATCGATCGAAAACAATACGAAAAAATCAATTGAAAAAAATATTGAATCTGTTGGGCAAACTATTATTTAGAACACATTGTTTTCGAGCTAGGCGTTTGCCAAAACAACCATGCAAAGTAATAATAAAAATCAATAACTGAATAGTATCAACATACTTTCATTCTCTCCACAAATTCTGCTCTGGGTAATTCAAATGACGACGATTTATCGAAGGATTTCATCAGTTCCAATGGCCTCAGGCCTAGAAGTCGAAGATATTCAATAATCCGCAACATTGGATTAATCTCCCGACCTGCAAAGAAAAAAGGCATAAGTGAGAGAGAGAGGGGTTAAGTCGCGGTGTGGTATACGTTGCAACAATCCAGACTCAATCAAACTAAGTCTGATAATTCATCGCTATTTATTTCGTTCGGCAATTTCCATTTACACTTTTTTATTGTAGATAGCTGTGAGAATCAAGCTCAATATGTTTTATCATAGAGCTGTGCACCCTTTGAATGTGTCACGACTCCGGTTTGCAATTTCGTCGAGGATTGTTGAAGACACACCACAATTTCTGCATAAGCAACCGCCATATTTCAGAAACTTTTAATACCACATGTACATACACAAAACTCTCCAAAGAGAAGGATATCACCCTGATATAGATGTTTTTTGTATATATTGTTCCCGTATTATTTTTCTGTTTACTTCTCGAACTCTCTCACGAGACTCCGAATTTGAAAACATATCTCCGTCGTCGAACAATATAACCGGAAATTGACAGTTGTTTATATATGAGATGGGCGGTGCTATTTTTCCAAAAATGGAGTCTCGCGAGATAGTTCGAGAGGAAAACATAGAAGATGGTGACGCGAACAATATATAGCCGTTACAAACCCCGTCTAGTTTACCGTGATATCCTTCGCATTTTATCGTGGACACATAGTATTACAGATTTAGTCAACTGAAACAGGGTGGTTGTTTATGTACGAACTGCGTTATATCGTCAAACAAAACTCTCCAAAATGTCTACCAGGTCGTGTAATATCCTATTTACATCAACATCAATATAATAGATACCAGGTCGTGTAAAAACTTATTTACAACATCACAATAATAGATACCAGGTCGTGTAATAACGTATTTACACCAACATCACAATAACAGATACCAGGTCGGGTGAAAACGTACTTACACCAACATCCAAATAATAGAAAACAGGTCGGGAAAAACCAAATTTACACCAAGATACAAGGTCGAGTAATCACGTATTTACACCAACATCACAATAATAGATACCAGGTCGTGCAACAACGTATTTACACCAACATCACAATAATACCTACCAGGTCGTGCTATAACGTAATTACACAAACATCACAATAATAGATACCACGTCGTGCAATAACGTATTTACACCAACATCACAATAATAGATACCAGGTCGTGCTATAACGTAATTACAACAACATCAAATAATAGACACCAGGTCGTGCAATAACGTATTTACACTAACATCACAATACTAGATACCAGGTCGTGTAATGACGTATTTACACTAACATCACAATAATAGATACCAGGTCGTGCAATAACGTAATTACACCAACATCACAATAATAGATACCAGGTCGTGTAATGACGTATTTACACCAACATCACAATAATAGATACCAGGTCGTGCAGTAACGTATTTATACCAACATCACAATAATAGATACCAGGTCGTGCTATAACGTAATTGCAACAACATCACACTAATAGATACCAGGTCGTCTAATAATGTATTTACACCAACATCACAATAATAGATACCAGGTCGTGTAAGAACGTATTTACACCAACAACACAATAATAGATACTAGGTCGTGCAATAACGTAATTACACCAACATCACAATAATAGATACCATGTTGTGTAATGACGTATTTACACCAACATCACAATAATAGATAATAGGTCGTGCATTAACGTATTTACACCAACATCACAATAATAGATACCAGATCTTGTAATAACGTATGTACACCAACATCACAACAACAGATACCACGTCGTGTAAAAATGTATTTACACCAACATCACAATAATAGATACCAGGTCGTGTAATGGCTTATTTAAACCAACATCACACTAATAGATACCAGTGCAATAACGTATTTACACCACCATCACAATAATAGATACCAGGTCGTGTAATAACGTATTTACAACAACATCACAATAACAGATACCAGGTCGTGTAAAGACGTATTTACAACAACATCACCATAATATATACCAGGTCGTGTACTAACGTATTTACACCAACATCACAATAATAGATACCAGGTTGTGCAATAACGTATTTACACCAACATCACAATAACAGATACCAGGTCGTGTAATAACGTATTTACACCAACATCACAATAATAGATAACAGTTCGTGCAATAACGTATTTACACCAAAATCACAATAATGTTGTCCAGGTCGTGTACATAATAACGTAATTTTACCAACATCCTAATAATAGATACCAGGTCGTGTAATAACGTATTTATACCAACATCACAATAATAGATACCAGGTCGTGTACGTAATAACGTATTTACACCAACATCACAATAACAGATACCAGGTCGTACAATAACGTAATTGCAACAACATCACACTAATAGATACAAGGTCGTCTAATAATGTATTTACACCAACATCACAATAATAGATACCAGGTCGTGTAATAACGTATTCACACCAACATCACAATAATAGATACCAGATCGTGCAATAACGTTTTTACACCAACATCACAATAATAGATACCAGGTCGTGCAATAACGTAATTACACCAACATCACAATAATAGATACCAGGTCGTGCAACATCGTATTTACCCCCAACATCACAATAATAGATACCAGGTCGTGTAATGACGTATTTACACCAACATCACAATAATAGATACCAGGTCGTTTAATAATGTATTTACACCAACATCACAATAATATATACCAGGTCGTAGCAGGTCGTCAAATAGCTTATTTACACCAACATCACAATACGATCTGATACCAGATCGTGCAATGACGTATTTACACCAACGTTATAGTAAAAGATATCCGGTCATGTAATAACGTATTTATACCTACATTACAATAATACATACCAGGTCGTGAACGTAATAACGTATTTACAACAACATCACAATACTTGATATCAGGTCGTGCAATAACGAATTTACACCAACATCACAATAATAGATACCAGGTCGTGTAATAACGTATTTAAAACCAACATCACAATAATAGATACCAGTTCCTGCAATAACGTATTTATACCAACATCACAATAATAGATACCAGGTCGTGCAATAACGTATTAACACCAACATCACAATAATATATTCCAGGTCGTGTACATAATAACGTAATTAACCAACATCCTAATAATAGATACCAGGTCGTGTAATAACGTATTTATACAACATCACAATAATAGATAACAGGTCGTGTACGTAATACCGTATTTACACCAACATCACAATAATAGATACCAGGACGTGTAATAACGTATTGATAACAACATCACAATAATAACCAGGTCGTGCAATAACGTTTTTACCCCAACATCATAGTAATAGATACCCGGTCATATAATAACGTATTTATACCTATATTACAATAATAGGTACCAGGTCGTGTACGTAATAATGGTTTTATCATAGAGCTGTGCACCCTCTGAATGTGTCACGACTCCGGTTTGCAATTTCGTCGAGGATTGTTGAAGACACACCACAATTTCTGCATAAATAACCGCCATATTTCGGAAACTTTTAATACCACATGTACATACATAAAACTCTCAAAAGAAAAAGGATATCACCCTGATATAGACGTTTTTTGTATATATTGTTCGCGTCATATTTTTCTGTTTACTTCTCGAACTCTCTTGCGAGACTTCGAATTTGAAAACATATTTCCGTCGTCGAACAATATAACCGGAAATTGACAGTTGTTTATTTGAGTTGGACGGTGCTATTTTTCCGAAAATGGAGTCTCGCGAGATAGTTCGAGAAGAAAACATAGAAGATGGTGACGCGAACAATATATAGCCGTTACAAACCCCGTCTAGTTTACCGTGATATCCTTCGCTTTTATCGTGGACACGTAGAATTACAGATTTAGTCAACTGAAACAGGTTGGTTGTTTATGTACGAACTGCGTTATATCGTCAATCAAAACTCGCCAAAATGTCTACCAGGTCGTGTAATATCCTATTTACATCAACATCAATATAATAGATACCATGTCATGTAAAAACTTATTTACAACATCACAATAATAGATACCAGGTCGTGTACTAACGTATTTACACCAACATCACAATAACAGATACCAGGTCGTGTAAAAACATATTTACACCAACATCACAATAATAGATATCAGGTCGGGTAAAAACGTATTTATACCAACATCAAAATAATAGAAAATAGGTCGTGAAATAACAAATTTACACCAACATCACAATAATAGATACCAGATCGTGCAATAGCGTATTTACACCAACATCACAATAATAGATACCAGGTCGTGCAACAACGTATTTACACCAACATCACAATAATATATTCCAGGTCGTGTACATAATAACGTAATTAACCAACATCCTAATGATAGATACCAGGTCGTGTAATAACGTATTTATACCAAAATCACAATAATAGATAACAGGTCGTGTACGTAATGACGTATTTACACCAACATCACAATAATAGATACCAGGACGTGTAATAACGTATTGATAACAACATCACAATAATAACCAGGTCGTGCAATAACGTAATTAGACCAACATCACACTAATAGATACCAGGTCGTGCAATAACGTATTTATATCAACATCACAATAATAGATACCAGGTCGTGTAATAACAAATTTACACCAATATCACAATAATAGATACCAGGTCGTGTAATAACGTATAAATACGTTATTCCACAACCTGGTATCTGTTATTGTGGTGTTGGTGTAAATTCGTTATTGCACGACATGGTATAAATTATTGTGATGTTGGTGTAAATACGTTATTACGTACACAACCTGGTATCTATTATTGTAATGTAGGTATAAATACGTTATTACATGACCGGGTATCTATTACTATGATGTTGGTGTGAATACGTTATTGCACGATCTGGTATGAAATAACATCACAATAATAGATACCAGGTCGTGCAATAACGTATTTACACCAACAACACAATAACAGATATCAGGTCGTGCAATTACGTAATTGCAACAACATCACACTAATAGATACCAGGTCGTCTAATAATGTATTTACACCAACATCACAATTATAGATACCAGATCGTGCAATAGCGTATTTACACCAACATCACAATATCTATTATTGTGATGTTGGTGTAAATTCGTTATTGCACGACCTGGTAACGATTATTGTGATGTTGGTGTAAATACGTTATTACGTACACGACCTGGTATCTATTAATGTAATGTAGGTATAAATACGTTATTACATGACCGGGTATCTGTTACTATGATGTTGGTGTAAAATCGTTCTTGCACGTTCTGGTATCAATTAACATCACAATAATAGAGACCAGGTCGTGTAATGACGTATTTACACCAACATCACAATAATAGAGACCAGGTCGTGCAATAACGTATTTACACCAACACAACAAATCACAATAACGGATACCAGGTCGTGTAAAAACGTATTTACACCAATATCACAATAATAGATACCAGGTCGTGCAATAACGTATTTACACCAATATCACAATAATAGATACCAGGTCGTGCAATAACGTAATTACACCAACATCACAACAATAGATACCAGGTCGTGTACTAACGTCTTTACACCAACACCACAATAACAGATACCAGGTCGTGCAATAACGTATTTACACAAACATCACAATAATAGATACCAGGTCGTGCAATAACGAAATTACACAAACATCACAATAATAGATACCAGGTCGTGCAATAACGTAATTACCCCAATATCACAATAATAGATACCAGGTTGTGTAATGACGTATTTCCACCAATATCACAATAATAGATACCTGGTCGTGAAATAACGTATTTACACCAACATCACAATAATAGTTACCAGGTCGTGCTATAACGTAAATACACCAATATCACAATAATAGATACATGATCGTACAATAACGTATTTACCCCCAACATCACAAATATAGATACCAGGCCGTGCAATAACATAATTACACCAACATCACAACAAGAGATACCAGGTCGTACAATAACGTAATTACTATAAAATCACAATAATAGATACCAGATCGTGTAATAACGTATATACGCCAACATCACAATAACAGATACCAGGTCGTGCAATAACGTAATTACACCAGTATCACATTAATAGATACAAGGTCGTTTAATAACGTATTTACACCAACATCACAATAATAGATACCAGGTCATGTAATAACGTATTTACAACAACATCACAATAATAGATACCAGGTCGTGTAATGACGTATTTACACCAACAACACAATAATAGATATCAGGTCGTGCAATAACGTATTTACACCAAGATCACAAAAACAGATACCAGGTCGTACAATAACGTAATTGCAACAACATCACACTAATAGATACCAGGTCGTCTAAAAACGTATTTACACCAACATCAAAATAATAGATACCAGATCGTGCAATAGCGCATTTACACAAACATCATAATATTAGATACCAGGTCGTGTAATAACGTATCTACAACATCATCACAATAACAGATACCAGATCGTGCAAGAACGTATTTATACCAACATCACAATAATAGATACCAGGTCGTGCAATAACGTATTTACACCAACATCACAATAACAGATACCAGGTCGTGCAATAACGTAATTGAACCAACATCACAATAATAGATACCATGTCGTGCAATAACGTATTTACACCAACATCACAATATTATATACCAGGTCGTCAAATAGCTTATTTACACCAACATCACATTAATTGATATCAGATCGTGCAATAACGTATTTACATCAACATCATTGTAATAGATACCCGGTCATGTAATAGCGTATTTATACCTACATTACAATAATAGATACCAGGTCGTGTACGTAATAACGTATTTACACCAACATCACAATAATAGATACCAGGTCATGTAATAACGTATTTACACCAACATCACAATAATAGATACCAGGTCGTGTAATGACGTATTTACACCAACATCACAATAATATATGCCAGGTCGTGCAATAACGTATTTACACCAAGATCACAAAATCAGATACCAGGTCGTACAATAACGTAATTGCAACAACATCACACTAATAGATACCAGGTCGTCTAATAACGTACACAATAATAGATACCAGATCGTGCAATAGCGTATTTACACAAACATCATAATAATAGATACCAGGTCGTGTAATAACAAATTTACACCAACATCACAATAATAGATACCAGGTCGTGCAATAACGTATTTACATCAAATCACAATAATAGATAATAGGTCGTGTATTAACGTAATTACACCAACATCACAATAATAGATATCAGTTCGTGCAATAACGTATTTACACCAACATCACAATAATAGATACTAGGTCGTGCAATAACGTATTTACACCAACATCACAATAATAGATACCATGTCCTGCAATAACGTATTTACACCAACATCACAATAATATATTCCAGGTCGTGTACATAATAACGTAATTACACCAACATCCTAATAATAGATACAAGGTCGTGTAATAACGTTCTACCAACATCATAATAATAGATAGCAGGTCGTCTACGTAATAACGTATTTACACCAACATCACAATAATCAATACCTAGACGTGTACTAACGTATTGATAACAACATTACAATAATAACCAGGTCGTGCAATAACGTAATTAGACCAACATCACATTAATATATACCAGGTCGTGTAATAACGTAATTACAAAAACATCACAATAATAGATACCAGGTCGTGCAATAACGCAATTGAACCAACATCACAATAATAGATATCAGGTCGTGCAATAACGTATTGATAACAACAACACAATAATAGATACCAGGTCGTGCAATAACGTATTTATACCAACATCACAATAACAGGAACCCGGTCGTGCAATAACGTAATTGAACCAACATCACAATAATAGATACCAGGTCGTGCAATAACGTATTTACACCACCATCACAATAATATATACCAGGTCGTACAAGGTCGTCAATTAGCTTATTTACACCATCATCACAATAATTGATACCAGGTCGTGTAATAACGTATCTACACCAAAATCCCAATAACAGATACCAGATCTTGCAATAACGTATTTATACCAACAACACAATAATAGATACCAGGTCGTGCAATAACGTATTTATACCAACATCACAATAACAGGTACCCGGTCGTGCAATAACGTAATTGAACCAACATCACAATAATAGATACCATGTCGTGCAATAACGTATTTACACCACCATCACAATAATATATACCAGGTCGTACAAGGTCGTCAATTAGCTTATTTACACCATCATCACAATAATTGATACCAGATCGTGCAAGAACGTATTTAAACCAACATCATAGTAATAGATACCCGGTCATGTAATGACGTATTTATACCTACATATTAATAATATATATCAAGTCGTGTAACAACGCATTTACACCAACATCACAATAATAGATACCAGGTCGTGCAATAACGTATTTACACCAAATCACAATAATAGATACCAGGTCGTGTAATAAGATATTTACACCAACATCACAATAATAGATACCAGTGCAATAACGTATTTACAACATCATCACAATAATAGATACTAGGTCGTGCAATAACGTATTTACACCAGAATCACAATAATAGATACCAGGTCATGCAATAACGTAATTATACCAATATCACAATAATAGATAGCAGGTCGTGCAATAACGTAATTATTTCAACATCACAATAATAGATACCAGGTCGTGTAATACCGTATACAAGCCAACATCACACTAACAGATACCAGGTCGTGCAATAACGTAATTACACCAATATCACAATAATAGATACCAGGTCGTGTAATAACGTATTTACACCAACATCACAATAATAGATACCAGGTCGTGTAACAACGTATTTACACCAACATCACAATAACTACCTGGTCGTGTAATGACGTATTTACACCAACATTACAGTAATAGATACCTGGTCGTGCAATAACGTATTTACACCAAGATCACAAAAACAGATACCAGGTCGTACAATTACGTAATTGCAACATCATCACTCTAATAGATACCAGGTCGTCTAATAACGTACACAATAATAGATACAAGATCGTGCAATAGCATATTTACACCAACATCATAATAATAGACATGATAGATACCAGGTCGTGTAATAACGTATCTACACCAACATCCCAATAACAGATACCAGATCGTGCGATAACGTATTTATACCAACATCACAATAATAGATACCAGGTCGTGCAATAACGTATTTACACCAACATCACAATAACAGATACCAGGTCGTGCAATAACGTAATTGAACCATCATCACAATAATAGATACCTTGTCGTGCAATAACGTATTTACACCAACATCACAATAATATATACCAGGTCGTCAAATAGCTTATTTACACCAACATCACAATAATTGATACCAGAACGTGCAATAACGTATTTACATCAACATCATTGTAATAGATACCCGCTCATGTAATAACGTATTTGAACCTACATTACAATAATAGGTACCAGGTCGTGTACGTAATAACGTATTTACACCAACATCACAATAATTGATACCAAGTCGTGTAATAACGAATTTACACCAACTTCACAATAATAGATACCAGGTCGTGCAATAACGTATTTACACCAAATCACAATAATAGATACTAGGTCGTGTAATAACGTATTTACACCAACATCACAATAATAGATACCAGTTCCTGCAATAACGTATTTACACCAACATCACAATAATAGATACTAGGTCGTGCAATAACGTATTTACACCAACATCACAATAATAGATACCAGGTCGTGCATTAACGTATTTACACCAACATCACAATAATATATTCCAGGTCGTGTACATAATATCGTAATTACACAAACATCATAATAATAGATACAAGGTCGTGTAATAACGTATTTATACCAACATCACAATAATAGATATCAGGTCGTCTACATAATAACGTATTTACACCAACATCACAATAATAGACACCAAGACGTGTACTTACGTATTGATAACAACATTACAATAATAACCAGGTCGTGCAATAACGTAATTAGACCAACATCACCATAATAGATACCAGGTCGTGTAAAAACGTATTTTCACCAACATCACAATAATAGATACCAGGTCGTGCAATAACGTAATTAGACCAACATTACAATAATAGATACCAGGTCGTGCAATAACGTATTGATACCAACATCACAATAATATATACCAGGTTGTGCAATAACGTATATATACCAACATCACAATAATAGATACCAGGTCGTGCAATAACGTATTGATACCAACATCACAATAATTGATACCAGGTCGTGCAATAACGTATATATACCAACATCACAATAATAGATACTAGGTTGTGTAATAACGTACTTTCACCAACATCACAATAATAGATACCATGTTGTGTAATAACGTATTTATACCAACATCACAATAATATATACCAGGTCGTGTACGTAATAACGTATTTACCCCAACATCACAATACTTGATACCAGGTCATGTAATATTTAACGTATTTACTCCAACAGCTACATATTACCTACCAGGTCGCTGCCCTACTTTATCATTTGTTGACACAATCCCTCCGTGAATAAAGTCAAACTTCCTTTTTCGGCTGATAGTAGCCGCCAATAAGTCGGCCTCCCCAACAACGGGTACTTCCTATAAAAGCGGACGTTTAGTGTTAATGAACATATTTCATGAATTACATTTTAAAAATATACCACGCATGTATACCGTTGCTTAACAATTAACAAACGTAGACTATTCATTAGAATAGTTTTGTTGTTGATAGGAAATTGCTATCGGTGACCTAAAGGTTTCGATTTTGTATCTCTGCTAAGAGTAAAAACAAGTATAAAAGTCGAACAGGAAATGCAGCTTTCACAGAACACAGTAAACCCCAAAACGCGCAAAACGACAAACATGAATGGCAATGTTAATAAGGAATAAAGCCGTATGATGTCGCAATATAGGCTGTAAAATAAATTCGAATGTTATGCGACCTAAACCTCGAAAAAACAGAGTTGTTTATTATAAAGGTTTAAGATTTAATAATTGTATATAAATGACTAAAATACAAAACAACTGCATTTGGTTAAACTCAAAACGATACAAATTTCTTCAGTACCATGCACACATTTTTATTCTTAGGAAACGCACTTTTTAGCAAACAATTAGTTTTAAGGATCAGAATGAAGTTCCGGCTAGGAGGAACTGTCAGACTTATTGACTTGCCGAGCAATCCAACACACTGACTACGCTCTCGCCTGTAGCAACAGCGTCAAGGATGTCCATACAGCCGGCTGTGGTCAGTGGATTATACCCAATCTGCAATATACAACAAGTCCCTTAATGCTACATTGACCCCTTTGCTCATTACAACATTATTATCTCCCCTGCTTATACATGCTATGTTCCAAGTTGACTGAGAGTGACGACGCTTTGTCTCCCATTTTTACTTCTCCTCATATCAGATTTTACGGCGCTTTTTGTCCGCACGACGCTTTTTGTCTGCGTTGCTTATTGACCGCAATATTTGTTGTTGTTGTTGTTTTTCAAATCGACGCTTTTTGCGTGCAACGCACAGACAAAATGCATTAATATGTGCAGAGAAAAAGCGCCGTGTGAACAAAATCAGAAATTTAAGGAAAAAATAAGGGTGGAAAACGACAAAAGATGCGGACATAAAGCGCCGTGCGGGCAAATAGCGCCGTCACATCCGATATTTATCTGCACATATACATTATAAAATAATATGGCTATTGCCTTTAGCAATATGCCACTATTTATTTTGCAGATTTAATTAAAATAGTTCGAACGCGGTTAAGGGCGAATGCATCGCAAAACTACGTCACAGCTGCTGTCACGTGACTTCTCCCTCTTCCGTTTCTCTGAGAAATCTGGCAGCTGAGAAAAAATTAATTCTTGTTTAAATCTCGTAACATCGCATTATAAGATAATATGTCGGCTAGAGGAAAACCCAGAAATGGTTTAAAACGATCTAAGCGTCATGCTGCGGTGTGGTGGGGAAGAAATAAATCTTCATGTCCCACAGAATATAAAGAACAAAATATGTGCAAATGAATATATTAGCTTATGTCTGTTATTAAAGGGAGCCCTGGAGATTTAGTGACGGCGGGGTTTTGGAGTCGCGGCAAAAGGTGTCGCATCAAAAGATCTCGTCCATTGAAAAATGGACAGATGCATTTATTATCTTCATGAGTATTTACTTGACGAAATTTCCTACCAAAACAAATGAAATACTTCAATACATGGCCTTAATTAGGGATGCAGCCTCACGTCAGGGTGGGTATGGTTGGCGAAATTACGATGAACAATTTCGACTCCGGCAAGCTGCTTACCCTCAGTCATGGGCCAAATTGAACATAGACCTTTGGTTAAGGATCATGTCCGCACCTGCCCAAAGTCCACCATTAGTACAAAGTGATAATCGTTTGTGGATATAGACCAAGTAGGTCAAATGGGCAATTTAACCGCAGGTAATTCTTTCCAGACATTTACTATGGCAAAGTCACCAATCAATATTGAAAATCTTGAAATAGAGATTGCATCATGCAGATGCACCTGTTATATTAAATGGATTTATATATGGTTTCAGTTTAAATTATACGGCTCCCAGAGTTGCAACCGAAGCAAATAATTTAAAATCAGCAACACTGCGTCCGGATATTGTAGGACAAAAAATTGATAAAGAGCTGACAGAAGGTAGAGTGTCTGGCCCCTATGCATCTAGACCTATAGCAACATTACGTATATCACCCATCGGTCTTGTTCCAAAAAAAAAGAACCAAATGAATACCGTTTGATACATCATCTTTCATATCCTGAGGGTGCTTCACTCAAAGATTTTATTGACCAGAGCTTCTGCTCAGTCCAATATACCCACTTTGATCAAGCTGTAGCTATGGTACAGGAATTGGGTCAAGGTTGCCTATTGGGTAAATCCGATATAAAGTCTGCATTTAGACTACTTCCTGTGTCTCCAGCCGATTTCGATCAATTGGGTTTTAAGTCTGAGGAATGTTTTTATTTTGACAAATGCATGCCATTTTGGATGCTCTATCAGCTGTGCAGTGTTTGAAAAATTTGCTACTTTTCTCGTGTCAGAAGGCGTTCAACGTGCGGGAGTTTACTTCATTATTTAGTCGATTATTTATTTGGGGATAAAAGGGGAACAACAGTCTGTGCACATATACAATTTAGTACATGTATGGATGAATTAGGTGTCCAAGTGGCAATAGACTAAACGGCAAACAATCATTATTTTCCTAGGACTGGAGTTAGTTTCAGAACAAATGGTTATACGGGTTCCATATGAAAAAGTTCACGAAATAGTTAAAAAAGATTTCGGATATGTTAACTAAAGCCAAGGTGGCATTGCGCTGTATGCAATCACTGATATGTGCATTAAACTTTGCTTGAGCTATTATCCCGGGAAGACCTTTCTGTAAAAGGCTAATTAATTCAATGTGTGGTTTAACAAAATCATACCATCATTTAAGGATCAACAAAAACATTCGCAGGGATTTGACAATGTCGTTAACATTTTTTAGAAAGTTTAATGGTGTATCAGTATTTCATGACCGGTTTTGGATATCCAACAGCGATGCTCAGTTGTGGACTGATAGTGAAGCAGGTGTTGGTTTGGGTTTTGGCGCAATATTTAACAAAAGTTGGATTTATGCACAATGGCCACTATCAGTATTTCCACTGCTGGTGGCAATACAAACATGGGGAGAAAAGCTTCAAAACAAAAAGATCTTGTTTCATTGCGACAATATGACGGTGGTTCATGTTGTAAATGCAATGACATCCAAATCTGATAATGTTATGGTATTACTTCGGGAAAATTTTCTGACAGACTGCCACTCTCGATTACAGATAGAAAAGTTTCGACAACTCGCACCAGATATGGAACCCATCCCGAAATCGATTCCAGAGGCAACGCTATACAGATTTGTTTTAAAATGTTGGCTGAAATCGGGACTCTAGTATCAATTTGTTTACGTGTACGACGAGATCTCTCAAGAAGTTTCTTTACGACGAATGTTTCTGTTGGGTCAGACCATCCCTTTATCTTGTGATAAAAACCAATGCCTGAAATATATGTTGTTATTGTAGCAGGAGAGTATCCTTTTTCATGGCCATAAGTTATGGATAGAATGATGTGTGAGACTGGTACCGGCCACAGCTTCGCAATTTTATAATCAGACCGAAACTTGACTAAACTGGACAGGGCATTTTTATACACTAGTTTAGTGTTTGTTGCTAAGCTTCAATTTACAAAGCTCACTGGCTCGATGTCGAAGATATTCCATAGATGGGTCAGGTCTGTTTCTCTCCATACAAAACAAGTCTTTTTTGAGCTGTTTATGTTTTAGCATATTTTGGCTTAATGAAGAGTTAGTGAGATGGTCTACACAACTCAAATGCAGGAAGTTAAGACCTTTATTACTCCAAGACTTGACTTTTGAAAAAAATGACAAGGGTGTACTAGTACAGATAAGAATTTCTAAGACTTGTCAGTCAGGAAAACCATATATCCTGCGAATACCGTAATTTGCAGGGGTGGATATATGTTGCGTGGCAGCTTTAAAGGCATTTTTGAAAGTACGGCCACATTTTAATGGGTACGTGTTTTGTCACGAAACAAAGGCCCTCTGACCCGGTCTCAATTTTCTGGTGTTTTATCTAGATAGGGAGGGCCAGTGAGTTAGCAATTCAATGTGTGCCTAGTACAGTCATCCAAAAACTGGGAAGTTTGACTTCGAACACATACTCCAAATACATATGATTATAGTGTAATGTGCAAATACTGAGCCAGTGTAATATCGCAAGTGTACTACTTTACCATGATATTTATTATTCTCCCCTGACCATGGCTTACCTGGCCTGGGAGTTTTTTGATTTTAATATTTTTCTATAGGCTTCCCTTTCAATTTTGTGTACAAAAGTTTGGCTCATTTGCGACTCTTTAGTGTACTGGGCGGAAGATTGGGCAGCCGCACATGGTATCCCTAATTTAGGCATAGAAAATGTCCGTCTGCATTGGTTAGGAGACCGGGGTATGTGCTGGGAGGATTTGGGACAACATTCAATATCAAATGATGATTAAAAGAAAACCAGATATTATCATTTTCCATTTAGGTGGAAATAATGTTGATAATAAAACCATTTCCGAATTGTCAGTTAGTATAAATGAAAGCATGTTATATATACAGTCAATTTTTAACGATACTACATTGATCTGGTCCGATACTACATTGATCTGGTCCACATTGATCTGGTCCGATATATTGCCAAGACAGATAAAAATATCGGACAGGGAAAGCAGCATTCAAAGACGACAGTCAACCACAAAACACAAAAACAAACACGCAAACAGACAAACGAGAAGGCAAAAGATAAAAAAAATGCAAAAGACATCACAAACACAAAAGGGTTGACAATAGGGCTACCGCCTTGGAACGGTCAGTGGCAACAAAGGCCACTGGGGGTTTAAACCGGTTCTAGGGTGCACCAAACCTCACACTTACCCTACTTCATCCCATTAAAACAGGACAGTGTAAATAAAGAAATCCCCGCCATGATCTAATCTCTAACCAACAAGATTGTTTTTGCGAAATGCTCTAGATAACACTGAGGAATGTGATAAGTCACTGGACCTCAAACGAAAGCGACTTAATAGGAATGCGAGAGCGTCTGTCTGTACTACAAATTTTGGAAAAATCATAACGCATAAAATCAGTCGAAAAAATCCGGAGTTGTTCACAAAAAAGGGCGTTCACTTGACTGAAAGTGGAAATGATGTGTTTGTAAGTGCCATTGAGTGTGCTCTTGAACAATTTTTAATGGACCCCAGTTTAATAAAGTGTTGAGAATTTGGGGGAAATATTTTTAAAAGATATTTTGTGGCGGAAATTCTGCAGCTCAGATCGAATGTTTTGTTTTTATTAGGGAATTATTTGAAATATGGTATAACCTAGACAAATGATTCCAAGACAATCAGGAATGATAATTACGGGATAATTATAGCAAAACTCTAAATGGATTGTCTCCCCTGAGCATGGCTTACCTGAGTGCGGGAGGTCATTCTTAGAATATCTGCAAAAATACAATATCAGGGGGCAGGGTGCTTGTCCGTAGCTTTGTAGTGTGCATCTCCCATGTACCCCCTAGCTGGCATATAGTTCACAATCAAGCATATAACAGGGGTCAGGGTGCTTATTCTGTGTACCCACTGGCAGACATGAATTCCACTAGTAAGCGCTAATAGGCAAATGCGATAATAGGCAAATGTTTATTGCATATATAACATAGGTCAGGGTCATTGCTCGTTGCTTTATTCTGTGCAGATCCCGTGTACCCTCTAGCTGGCATTGAAGTTCAGAAGTTAACGTTAACTGGCTAACTCGCATAGTGCATTGCGGCAATTCTTGTTTATTGAGTTTGAATAGTTTCAGCAAGAACTATTACAGAAGTTTACATCGTACAAGACATTCGATCTTTTGTTGTATGAATTTGTCCTATCTCAACTATGGTAACTAAAACTAGCGAGATGTTCGTTGCGGCCATATTTCTCCATTCAAATTTATGATGGTACATATAATAAAAACATGAAACTGTGTATAATATCCTATTTTATTCTGTCCTCGTTAGGCTTAAATGAGAAAGTGGATATAAAGCAAACAACAATAGAGATTAGGTTAATAATATATTAAATCTGTCATAAAATAAATATATGTTTGCAGTATGACTCGAACATGTGTCCTTCGTATACATAGTATCTTACCAGCACTCTATCAACTGGGTTAAAACATATTTAATAGTCTGATATGTTGCCCCACTTTTAAGCCGTATATTTTTTAGGTCTTTCATGGTATAATGTGTTATATATACCCCAATCTCATTAAAAATCAGACCCTATATCATGCTACGATACTCTACACTACTAAGGATCTGACAACACTGCATTGGAGGTCACGTCAGATTGACCTTACGATTAGCCAATCGGATTTCAGCTTACAAAATCGCTCGGTATATACTGCTTTACTGCGCATGTCGCGTTTCAGTCGCGGAGTAGTCTACGCTCGGTATTGAAAGAGACAATGTCCATAACTTTCAGCTTATAAAAAAAAAATATTGGGGTTGACAACATATCACACTAACCATTATTGAATATTTACCGAAAAAACAAAACAATGTTGTTTGACGGAATTCAATAGTGGTACAATAACAGACCCACACTACCGCGCCCATGATTTGCTTCGTATTCGTGATGTAAAACATGTCATTTAGTGCATTTCTTTGAATTTATCGTGCAATCCACAGCAATAACACACGAAGACTTTATCTTTTTTTCCGGATATAGATCTAAGCGTTTTATGTGGATTTTCGTTTGTTCAGTTCACTCGAACATCATCTGAAGTGCATATGAAACGCGATTTCATTGGTTGAATTTAGTTGATATTCTCGTGAATATTGATTAGATGAAAGGTCGATCTGACGTGACCTCCAAGGCAGTGTTGTCATCCTATAGCGGAGGGCATCAACGCGTAGTTAGGATATGATTTTAATGAGAATGCTCTCACCCCTGTGTTTTCGAATCCCACTGGAAGACGGTGTCGATTCTTACGGAAGGTCGGAGGTATGCAGTATTGGTTTCTCCCTAAGAATACCTGGGTGGTTTGCCTCCACCACTAAAAAAAAATCGGACGTTAATCTCCAAACAAACAAACATTTGCAAACGTTCTTTCCGACATATCAGAACTGTCCTGTTCCTTTGGTATACAAACCTTTAGTTTCGTAAGAGTGGCTCCAGACCTAAGCCCTTCGGCAACAAGTGGACTGCAGCGCCAATCTAGTCTATTATTGGACACGTCCAGGTCCCTTAGCCCCTTGTTACGTTTGAGGCATTTGGAGAGAGCCACTGCCCCTTCATACCCAAGACCATTCCATGATATGTCCAGCACCTCCAACGTGTTGTTCACCTTTTTCATGTTTGGAATAGAACGAAATATAAGTAATCAGTTTTTATCTGTTTCTTTTAATGAAAAAATATTTTGAAAATACTAATCCAAATGTTACATCTATTTTATATATGACAAATTTACATTAGTAAATAACATGTTTTATCAGATAAGTCTTAGAACAACAGATGAGCACTGGTGTATGGGATGAGCACTGGTGTTGTCGGAGATGAGCACTTTTGTTGGAGATTAGCAATGGTTTCGGTCGATAAATTTAAGTATTTACTTAATACAAGCAGCGTTTACAAACAGAAAATCACGGGCGAAAATAATATAAAAATTAAACGAACATATATTTATCTATTTATGAACCAAATTGCATTCCAAATATCACTAATTCTCTGATGCCAATGTAAAAGAAACAGGTTATATTTTTGATATAATGCCGCTTCTGGATTGTAGCAATCACAGAAACAGTCAACCAACAAAATGCTTACAAAACAAAACAAAACAAAACTTTACAAGGAAAAATAGAAGCAAAGTAAACGACACCACAAACATAAAAGGGTTGACTGTAGGGGTTCATCATTGGAACGGTCCGACAAACATAACATTGTTGACTGTAGGGGTTCAGCATTGGAACGGTCCGACAAACATAAAATGGTTGACTGTAGGGGTTCAGCACTGGAACAGTCCGACAAACATAAAATTGTTGACTGTAGGGGTTTAGCATTGGAACGGTCCGACAAACATAAAATGGTTAACTGTAGGGGTTCAGCATTGGAACGGTCCGACAAGAATAAAAGGGTTCAGCATTGGAACGGTCCGACAAACATAGAATTGGAACGGTCCGACAAACATAAAATGGTTGACTGTAGGGGTTCAGCATTGGAACGGTCCGACAAACATAAAATGGTTGACTGTAGGGGTTCAGCATTGGAACGGTCCGACAAGCATAAAAGGGTTGACGTAGGGGTTCAGCATTGGAACGGTCCGACAAACATAGAATTGGAACGGTCCGACAAACATAAAATGATTGACTGTAGGGGTTCAGCATTGAAACGGTCCGACAAACATAAAAGGGTTGACTGTAGGGGTTCAGCATTGGAACGGTCCGACAAACATAAAAGGGTTGACGTAGGGGTTCAGCATTGGAACGGTCCGACAAACATAGAATTGGAACGGTCAAACAAACATAAAATGGTTGAATGTAGGGGTTCAGCATTGGAACGGTCCGACAAACATACAAGGGTTGACTGTAGGGGTTCAGCATTGGAACGGTCCGACAAACATTAAAGGGTTGACTGTAGGGGTTCAGCATTGGAACGGTCCTACAAACATAAAATGGTTGACTGTAGGGGCTCATCATTGGAACGGTCCGACATGGTTGACTGTAGGGTTTCAGCATTGAAACGGTCCGACAAACATAAAATGGTTGACTTTAGGGTTCAGCATTGGAACGGTCCGACAAACATAAAAGGGTTGACTGTAGGGGTTCAGCATTGGAACGGTATGACACAAATAAAATGGCTGACTGTAGGGGTTCAGCATTGGAACGGTCCGACAAACATAAAATGGTTGACTGTAGGGGTTCAGCATTAGAACGGTCAGTGGCACAAATGCTAAAGTTCTAGGGTGCAACAAATCTCACTCTTACCTTACACACACCTTACTGTCGCCCCAATAAAACGGGGACATTGTAAATAAAGAAATCCCCGTCAGAATATATCTCTAACAAACTAGGTAGCATTAATAGGCAATACATATACTGAGGAAAAAAAGTTCAGCAAGTTTTTGTTGCACCCTGGAAATAATACATTTTTGGTTGTAAAATCAAGAAACTACTGCCATAGACACAATATTTTATTAAACACACATCAATAACAGTCGAACATCTTAATGACGTAACGAATAAATAAACGTAGGGGTCAAGTCCGTAAATTACCAAAAATGTCAGTATATCGTGTATATCTAAAAAACTTGCTAAACTGTTTTCCCTCAGTATATAAGTAGAACACAAATATGTAATGCCATGATGTGAAAAGCGAAATAAGAGCCGAGCAGGACATGTAGCATCTAACAAAAAAATGCAGTCAAAACAAACAGCAATCACCAGAAAAAATCGAATCAAAATATCCGATACCGCAAGCACAAAGGGTTGGAAATAGGTGAACCGCATTGGAACGACCAGGCGCAATAAGTGCGCGGTGTGGAGATTGGGGGAGGGTGAATATTTAAAGACGGCAACATTTAATATTTACCATAAGGGCCTGGAATATGGCCACAGCGCCTTTACCGCGCACCTTGTTCCAACTCATGTTCAAGTTTAGTAGTTTAGTGTTTCTCGCTGAAAACAACATTGTATTCAGGTTACAGTAGTCTAGTATTTGTATACGAACATAATAACATATTCAGGTTTTGATAGGTAATGCTTTCTAGACGAATACAACATTGTGTTCAGGTTACAGTAGTCTAGTATTTATATACGCAGACAATAACATATTCAGGTTTTGATAGGTAATGCTTTCTAGACGAATATAACATTGTGTCCAGGTTTTAATTTTTCTGAATTTCCAGATGAAAACAACATCTTGTTCAGGTTTTAATAGAAAATAAATGGCTCTGTGTTCAGGTTTTGATGAGTATTTCTAGGCGAAAGCAACTCTTTGCTCAGGTTTTAATAGTTTCGTATTTCTTGACGAAAACAACATCTGATTTAGATTTTTATGGTTCAATATTGCCAGATGAAAGCAACATTATGTTCAGGTTTTAATAGTGCAGTATTGCCAGATGAAAGCAACATTTTGTTCATGCGTTAATAGTCAACTACTTCTTGACGAAAACAACATTTTGTCCAGGTTTTAATAGTTCAGTTTCTCTAGGCGAAAACAACAATATGTTTAGGTTTTAATAGAAAACAATATTATTATGTTAATGTCTAACAGTGCATTGCTTCTTGCTGAAACGTTTAGCAATTTATGTTCAGGTAAGGAAGAGTTTAAAAAAATGTTCATATTTATTAGAGTTTTTACTGCAAAACACTGATTTTTTATGTGTTTGGTACACCAGCAAAATACAAGCATTCATACAATTAAAGAGTATGCATATGTTCCAAGCTCTATTTATTAATTTACAAGGACCTGAGAAATATGTACAATAGGAACAATACTCACCTAATCCCTTTCCAAGGAGAGCACCGCCTCCATCGCCCAAGTCGTTGTAACTCAGATCAAGGTGTGTGATACTCATATTTATCTGAAAATAAAGGCACCAAAATATAAATTATTTTATTGCAAATGTGTTTTGTATTACTTTACTACAAATGTGTTTTGTATTACTTTACTATATGTGTGTTTTGTATTACTTTACTACATGATGTCTGTTTTGTATTACTTTACTACATGTGTGTTTTGTATTACTTTACTACATGTGTGTTTTGTATTGCTTTACTACAAATGTGTTCTGTATTACTTTACTACATGTGTGTTTTGTATTACATGTATGCCATTAATTTATTTCAGATGTGGAATCAAACTGGGGCGGTCCCATGTATCAGAGTATATCCTCCGAACATGATAAAGAACCTAATGGATTGTAATGGATAGTAACAGTAGTGAACTGTTCCCGGATATTTGTGTATCCTTCCGTCTCTGGGGTGGCGTGAAATAGACGTTCATGTCAGTACAATTGCCATGCTATAAATAGATATGGTATACATTACGGGGATGCTTTTAAGGGAATAACACTGCACCTGATGCGCACTTACAATTGCCTCAACCGGTATTGAATTCAATTGCATTGCATTGGATTTTATAGTCGCACCAGCTAAGGTCATATGGTGACTTTCCAACTTTCATTGATCGAGAAAGACCCCAGGTGCCCTCCGGGCATTTTTCGTGCATGGGTGGAGTTAAGTAGAACACCATCGTTTCGCAAGTCAGCTGGATAGCTTTGTCCCATGCAGATTCCTGATTCCATGAGGGCTTGAACCAACAGTATTTAGGGCAAGTGACCCTCAAGGATCAAGGGTCAAGACTCGAATCACTCGAACACTGACACCATGGCAAAATGAACTTACCCCTATGCCAGATGAGAGATACCAGGATGAATTGTCTCCAAGCTTGTTGCCTGAAATCGCACACAGATGACAAACAATGTAAACAAATTAATTAGCCACACACATATAAATTGTCTAAACACTATGAATATGCTATATTTCAGGGCATACAATTATAAATCAATATGTATTGTATTCCGGCTACTTCCACTGTTTGAAGCAATTTATAAATTTTCCTTTTAAAAGGAACGGCTGTTTTGTCTTTCATAAATCTTTATTTATTTACAATTAAGAACCAGACAGTGTAAACAGTCATCTGGACGGCACTCGTTAACAGAAGAAATTACTGGAATAATATTACAATTAGAAAAAGGCTCACTACGAAACACTATCACTGTTCATGTCCAATATATATCACACTCAAAGTATTGTTCATGTCCTTTGAAAAAAAAAACGCTTTAACTATGGTGGCTGATTTCTGCCATTTTTCGTCTTTTCGTTTTATCGCCCCCGAAAAGACGACAGAACGAAAAGACGACAGGACGAAAAGACGACAAATGCAGCGCGAAAAGACGACAGAACGAAAAGACGACAGAACGACAGAACGAAAAGACGCTATATATAGTGAGCATTGTCTTGTTGGTTAACTGTTGGTGGGTGGACAGTGACCGACACGAACGTGCCTACCAGTGTAAATGGCGGAAATGTGTTGCCTCAGCAATGCCAACCTCCGCGCAGTGATATTGTAGCCAATAATTCCCGCCACCACACAAATCACGTGACGATAGCTGAGGTCATGTGATTACAAAATGACGATACACTAGGTAATGCTTAGTACAGAAAACTCTTGCCGTAACCAACAGCCAAATTGGCAATAACATCATCACCTTCGAGAAGATGTTGAAAACATTCAATCTGTTTTGGCTTGGGTGTAATCTCTTTACTAAACTTTCGCACAGCTTCTGTAATGTTCTCTACGGAATACATGTTTGTTTACAAGTAACCAAGTAACCGGTGTGCATGTAAAATATATTCTCGCTAAAAAAAAATTTTTTTATATAAATAAATTATTTTTGCAACCAGATACCGTTTTTCACACTATTTTCCAATATTATGAACAAAGCAAGTTGAAATATTGACCTAAAAATATTTAACCAAAAAATTAAACTTAGCTGGATTTCAGCTATAAATGTGTGTGGTGGCAGTGGTTACTGTAACAGATAGGGGAAGAAACCACTGCGGGGAGTTTGCAGCAACGCATCACAATTACTAGGAAGTATCCATTTAAGCGAAGAAAAATCAAATCGATATATATTATTGCAATTTAATTTCAATACCTTTACTCATATATACATAAATAACAGTATGTTTAACTTACAGACTACGTGTTTTCATTAAAACAACCATTGAATAATGTTGGAATATCGTTATCAAATAAAATGGCATGAATCTTACGCCAAAAATGGACTCGTCATTAAGCGTCTATGTCCGACTCTGATCAGATTGGTACCAACGCCTGTTTTAGCGTTCAATGGTTGTACGGAGTACCATAAAATGAAGTCAGAACGTATAGGCCCCGCCGCTAGCACTCGTTATGCATGCCAATACAATATCCCCGTGCGCTTACAGAATTACTCGAATACCTGATAAGTTAAGATGTGTGATAGTTTCCGTCACTGCCATTACATGTCCGAGGACTTGCGAGGCACGAACGCCTAAACCATTGTTGGCCAAGTTCTGAAAAAGAAATAAGAGAAACTAACGCCATGGATGGTAAAATGTTCCAGATCACAAGTACACGGAAACAACGCCCGCAAGGCCTTACAGTGTATTTAAAATCTATGCGGTTTTTTATGAATATCTGTACGCTTAAATGAATATTTCATTAATCCCATCTCCGCTAACATATTGAATAAAATATGTATCCAATGGATTATTGCGACATTTAGATTCTAGCTCCGCCCTCTATTGTTACTGGTTCCTATTGTTACTGGTTCAAGTTCCGACAGACATTGACCATGTGATCTATTGTATTTTAACGTTGTTTGTGGGACAACACGTGCTTTTGAAACAGTTGTAAATATGGATTGGACGTTTAATTAGCTCGTGGATATAAGCTTGATTGACAGATCGGAACTATGTATTGCCTTATTAATAATGATGCCAAGTTTTATTATTTTAATGCCACTTTTCGCATCATTTACACTGTAGTCAGGTTTGACAGATGGATTCTAGTGGATCTTTTTGTGTGTTTTTCATAGCTTATATTCCTCCCTAGTGGTGCACGTATGACAACAATATACACGGTCAGTTTTAAAGACAGTTATCACAGTCAGGGACGGTCTAATGCAAAGATGGTAGGATTAGGGTTAGGATTAGACTAGGTTAGGGTTAGAATTAACCTTGTTTGGCGAAGAAGCTTCGCCCAAATTCACTATAGGGATCCGTACACCGGATCTTGGTCAAGATCCCGTTCACTAGTACGGAGTTTTGGTCAGCCACATGTTGTAGAAAACGTGCGGATAACAACAGCAAAGGTAGGTTAACCACGTTTTTCTCCTATTTTTGTTCATTTATATGAATAATCAGTATTGCTATATGTTGCGGAAATATTTCCCCGTTCAAATATTACCGTACATTGTTGACATATTACTTTAAATGCTACAATTCGGATAATAAAAAAAACAATTGCCGGTGCTGAAATTCGCCCAAAGTACACTTCAGCAATAAATATCTTATTAATTTTCAAGTTAATGAAAATTTTGAATTGGCAGATTTATTTGTTTTTCCAATATACGTGCATGTTCAAAATTTTAGCATCATTCATCCGAAATTGGCCGATATATGTATCGAAACAAAACGTGCCCAGCGTAACTAATTCATATAAGAAGATGCTGAGTTGTGTACGGAGTCTTGTCCATGTACTGTACGGGGTTTTGCAATGCAAAGATTGTTTTCGCTGCTCTGCACTGATGTTATTTACTTATATTTTTAGTAATTCGTAGACATTATTTAGGTCCTATATGTCTTATGCCATTTGTATTGTTAAGACGAAAAAATGCAGAAAACTAAACTTAAAAGGGGTAATTCTTCAGAAAGACCGTACTTATTCCAAAAAACTACATGTACTACAATCTAAGTCCAGACGTATATTATTGTCTGTTAGAATTGATACAGTTGTCCAATTTTAGCTCATTGTGACCACAGTTAACTTCATATATTTTTTTTTGTCATTTACAACACCATTAGTATTATATATAATGTTGATGTGTTGTGTTGTATTATATAGTGGAATGTAACCGCATGATTGGGTATAGTTTATAACAATGGCAGCCTCCTTAGTTAGTTTGTCGCGTTGTAAATAAATGAACTTCATGTGTAGAACCCCAATGGATCTACCTTTCCAAAACGTATTTAAAGAGTGAATTTCAATAGGTTTTATGACCTACGAACGGGCAGACAGACGAATGGTTGTCAAAGTATTATTGTACGTCCCACAGGCGTTAAAAATCCTTACCGTATTTTTTCAAACAGTTTGCCTGTCAGGTTAAAATTAATTCTATGCCCCATACTGACATCTAAACTATGTCAAACTTTCCTAAGCATGTTAATAGGAAATGTAAAGTTGGTTCTTAAACTACATTGACAACACATGATATAGATAACGGCATGGGTTAATATTAATTATCTATATAGCTCGCATGATTATATCTGTTCAGGAAAATCTACGTTGATTCAGTTCTAATGACACTACATTGACTGTTTACAAACATTCAATGAATGTTTTATGTATTACATGTAATGCAAGTACCATTTAAACCATAGTTTCATACAATATATTTAAAGCAAAACTCCGTACAGTAAAAAGAGAATATTTGCAGTACTCCGTACACAAGTGCCCAAGACCCCGTACACAAACATTAATTTTGTTTCGATTCATATCTCGGTCAATTTCGGATGAATGAAGTTGAACATTTGAACATGCACGTTTATTGGAAAAAAAAAAAAATCTGCCAATTCAAAATTTTCATTAACTTGAAAATTAATGAGATATTTATTGCTGAAGGTTACTTTGGGCGAATTTCAGCACCGGCAATTGTTTTTTCTTTGATCCGAATTGTAGCATTTAAAGTTATATGTCAACAATGTACGGTAATATTTGAACGGGGAAATGTTTCCGCACCATATAGCAATACTGATTATTCGTATAAAATGAACAAAAATAGGAGAAAAACGTCGTTAACCTACCTTTGCTGTTATCCCTACGTTTTCTACAACATGGCTGACCAAAACTCCGTACTAGTGAATGGGGTCTTGACCAAGATCCGGTGTACGGATCCCTACAGTGAAATTGTTAAGACAAAAATAGTACGCTTGTATTGAGGGTGCACTGACAACTTATTCCAAAACCTATTATTGTAATATAGGTAATAATGTTTAAGCGTGACCATTTTTTTTTAATAAAATATATCTTTAAGATAGTATCCCTTGTATATCTATACTGAACGCCAAAAGAAACGCACCACCATGTTTGAATGTGAGTGCATACTGTTTCCATAAGCATAACCTAATCTATTTGGATGTTCGAAGCTACATCATGTAAACATTGCCAACGGAGAAAAAACATTCATTACCAATGTTTGAAATGTTCTAATAGATAAAAATGATAACAATAAACAAAAAACTGTATATATTAAAAGTATCAAAGTTGTGCGTTTCCTTTAGCGTTCAATATATCTACTCTTACAGTGGATTAAAAGACAAGGTCGCCATGACGTCATACAGACAAGCATTCGATGCAATAACCCTAGCAGTGTAAGACTATTGCTCAAAAAACTTCGTAGAACATCGCCATTGATGTTAATATATTTGCTTTTGAGATCAGTAGGTCGTAAGTTTAGGTCGCCATGACGTCATATGGACATACGCATTCCGAGCTGTTTCTCTAGAAATATAAAGTAATTTATCATAAAACATCGTAGGTACAGTAGAGGAACCCTTTTACCCTTGGGGTCAGCAGGTCACATGTGAAGGCCGCCATTACCTCAATTAGACATAAGCAATCCCCGTGATAACTCTAAACATATTAAACTCATGATCCTGAAACCTGACATTGTCCTTGGGGAGAGGAAAGAACCCTATTGCTTTTGGGATCAGTAGGTCAAACATCAATATCACACTGACCTGACAAAGGCTCAATCCTGAAAAATATTCCACCCACTATAAACAGAGTTAGCTTGACGGGCGTTTTATTTATAGTTTGTGGTGCTTTTTTATGATGTGTTTGACTTTATTTGCACTATAATTGTATATTAATTCATTATTTTATATTGTTTACGCTCACGTGTAATTATGCACTTCCAACACTTAGGAAAATAAATAATTATCGTACCAAGTGTGATATTGTGATATTCTCCAGGAGCATTTCCGCTACATGCTGGATACCCTCATCAGTGACGTCCACGCCGTCCAGATTCATTCTCTCCACCCGCATGTTATCCTATTTAAGTAACAGTTATATAGTTTCCAACGAGGTATGAAGAGCACATATCATTCAATAGCATTCGAACTGGGCATGCTTTACGTATATTATCGCATGTCCATGCACACACAATTAACGTCAAATATTAATCGCAAGTCCCATAGTGTGCATGTTTTTTGGTGTGTGTTTTTTTATATAATAACGCTAAGCTTAAACTGGCAAAACACCAAAACGCTTACCTATTGGTTGGGGTGCTTGTTTCACTCAAAGTTTTTTGTTTACTCTTCAGACAAAATTCATCTAGCACCTAAATAAGCTGTGTATCAATGAAACAGATATTTTAGTGGTAAATAAAATACTTTTATTTTTTAAAATCGGTTGTAAAATATTCTTGTGCTAAAGTTGTTTTTGATGGGCATTTTCAATGCAAAATTCTGCTGCATGAAACATGGAAAAAAATAGAATTTGTATCCAAACATAGTTTTAAATTGTTGGATATTCGTAAATTAAGACCCCCTGAAAGTTTTATAGCAAACTATGAAGGCTAACTGAAGTTATTTGGAATTGCTTAGTTCTTCGGCAGTCCCACCAACAAGGAATTTACATGGAAACAAAAACATAAAAACATCATTTGAGCTGTTACCTATTTGATTCTCAACCGATTTCCAAAATTAAGACATTTTTATTTACCACTAAAATACCAGTTCTAATGATATATAATTGATGTATGTATTATTTAAATTGCTCAATCTACTGCAGATAAACCTTTGGTTGAAACAAGCGCCTGGAACATTAGTAAGATACAGGCGTTATAGAAATATATCAGTGCAAACTATCCGCACAATACGATGTTCCGTCAGGGCATTCGTACCATCACGGATCTACTTATAAACGCGATAGTATGATGGCGATGGTACGAGTGCAATGGCGATGGCAAGATAGTACGATAGCATGATGGTACGTTGGTACCATGGTACGATGAGGATTTTACGATGGCGATGGTACAATGACGATTTTACGATGGCGATGGATCGATGGCTATAGCACTATGGTAAATTATAGCACGATGGTAAATCGCGTTACGGCTATCGTTCCATAATATCATCGTCTTCGTTCAATCGTCATCGAAATATTTCCCCAAATATTACCATGTGTTGCAATGAACAAAAATTAACACATACTCTTAAGGAATAACACATTGGTTGTACAGCCGCACTCCCTAGTGACATGTTTCTGAGGTTGATGGACCTCTCCGCCAGGCCCTTAAGTATACTCCTCTGTGGGGCTATCTGCCTTTTCTCGCACTCGCGTTCATATACAATCTGCCCTATGTACATGTCGGATGGTTGGATGACTTCTGTAAGAAATAAACAAATGTAACTTATAAAAATCCGCTATTTGTATTTGTTCTGTTTTCCCAAGAACTGTCTCTAGGCTGCAACTTGAACGTGTGTGTTGCTTTAGACAATTCTAGTTACCCCTTGACCCTTTACTTGTTTTCTTAATAAACACCCTAGTTGTCAACTGTGTACGTTTGTGATGTCGCAATTTACTAAGAAATGTATGTTTTTAAAATACCTCAGTAACATTGAATCATTTAGGGAATTTAGAAACCACAGAACACATAGGTGTCTGTATATTTCTGTAACATTTGTGCAATATATTACGTCGTATCTAGGTAATCCTGGTACGAAGACGTAAATGTAATCATTCAGAATTTGTTTATACCATTTCTTTCTTATCTATTGTGCCATTACGCAAAGTGTGTGTACAGCGTCCATTCATCACCAGTCGATCACACTGTTATCCAGTGGTCGATCACACTGTAATCCAGTGGTGGATCAGCGTCCATTCATCACCAGTAGATCACACGGTAATCCAGTGGTGGATCACACGGTTATCCAGTGGTCGATCACACTGTAATCCAGTGGTCGATCACACGATAATCCAGTGGTGGATCACACTGTAATCCAGTGGTCGACCACACTGTAATCCAGTGGTGGACCCCACTGTAATCCAGGGGTGGACCACACTGTAATCCAGTGGTGAACCACACTGTAATCCAGTGGTGGTGTAATCCAGTGGTGGATCACACTGTATTCCAGTGGTTACACAGTAATCCAGTGGTCGACCACACTGTAATCCAGTGGTGAACCACACTGTTATCCAGTGGTGGACCACACTGTAATCCAGACTGTAATCCAGTGGTGAACCACACTGTAATCCAGAGGTCGATGACACTGTAATCCAGTTGTGGATCACACGGTAATCCAGTGGTCGATCACACGGTAATCCAGTGGTGGATCACACTGTAATCCAGTGGTCGATCACACGGTAAACCAGTGGTGGTGGATCACACTGTAATGCAATGGTGGATCACACGGTAATCCAGTGGTCGATCGCACGGTAATCCAGTGGTGGATCGCATGGTAATCCAGTGGTGGATCGCACGGTAATCCAGTGATCGATCGCACTGTAATCCAGTGATGGATCGCACAGTAATCCAGTGGTGGATCACACTGTAATCCAGTGATGAATCACACAGTAATCCAGTGGTCGATCACACTGTAATCCAGTGATGGATCACACAGTAATCCAGTGGTGGATCACACTGTTATCCAGTGGGCTGCAGACTTGTATATTTATAGTATATTGGAATATGAAAAAAAGAAATGTGATTTTTATCAAGTATTCTGGATTTATTTCACAATTTCTCACATGGCGTACCACGACTAGTACATGAAAGTAAGATATGTTAAATATTGTGCTGGAATTTATTTATTCGTTTGAGTTCTGTGTTTTCCTAAAATCTCACTATAATTCCGTGCGATATAGACTCACTTTACATAAACCTTATGTGTGTGTTTTGGTTGGGGGCGGTCTGTGAATGCATTCATTCGACTTTTGCGTCTACTGCTGATATTGTATTTGCTGAATATCTCTAAAGTTTTAATAAAATAAAACAAAACAATGAAAAATGTCCGTTAAAAAGGCTTGACATTTTGTTTGACAAAAAAAACAAAAACATTTTGTTTGACAAAGAAAAACAACTAAAAAGTTAACACTCCTCTATCAGTTCATTTAAATACTATTTTCATCTTTTAAAGAAAATAATATTTAGTTTTCTACTATTTATTTGTTCACCTCGAATGAAATTTCTACCCTAAAGTATTCTTGTGTTATACACGCAGTTTAATATTTTGAAACTTCTTTGAAGGACACAAACAATTTTAAAATAATCGGAGTAGTCAATAACCATGCGGTATCAGTAGTAAGGAAAATGACGGGGATTAAAGAGTAAGGGTGCTGGAGTAAATATCGGTACCAGGGCGATAATTGATTGTTTACCTTGCATTGAAGTGTGAAATGCAAATAATGGCCGGGTTGAATTTATAAATTATTTGAAAAAGTTTTACATTTACACTAAACAGATGGGTTAAAACCGATCATATTATATTCCCGAATGAGCAACAAAACGCGTACCAACAACATTTAGGTTCCATGACCGCCTCATTTAATATTCACGAATCTGTGCTATACAACATAGTATTAGGTTGCATAGTATATATGTGTCCCCTAGACACAAGACAAGCTTTTGACACGCTATGGTTAGATCTAAGTCTATTTTATAAATTACACCAGCTCGGTATTCGAGGGAAAATGCATACACTTGTAGATGGCGATACATAATAAACCCCCAAAAAAGCAATATCGTAATATTTGGAAATACCTCCAGAAAAAAGGTTCAGCCTAGCTTTACTCTAGGACATGATCAAATAGGAATAGTAAGTAATATCAAACACGTAAATTCATGTAAATGATAAACTTAATAATGAAAAATACAATTAAAAATGCATGTACAAAGGCACGTTCGTCTTCATTTTCTCGTATGTCGCTTGGTTTGAATCCACATCAAATTAATCCATTAACATCGGCCTCATCTGTTTTGGGAAAATGTAGAATGTAGGTTTGCCTACTAAGGTAGTGAACATTTGTGCAAAATATTATTGAAATCGGATGAAGCATTACCAAAGTTATGGGACCGGACGGACATACGGACGGAAGGACAGATGGACAACGGACATTTAATATCCCTCCGCCTAATCGGCTTGGGAACTCGGCGGTGTATAAAAAGTGAAGTTATGTAGAAATATTTAAATTGTATAAGTGTCAACGGTCAACGGAATAATTTTAAAATGAAAATGTCAGAGAAAGTTGGTCACAACATACACGAAAGCTTGGTCCCTTTCGAAAAACCCTTGAATGTCTGAAAAATAGGATTTCTGCAAATACATTTTCGGTGGCGATATGGCTAAAACAAAACAAATTTCATTGAATTAGGATAAGTATAAAAAAATAATAATAAAAAATAATAATAATAAAAAAAATAAAAAAAGTACATGTTGTCTGATGAAAATAATTGTATGGTTTGATAAATAGATATCTGTGGTACATAGTTATATAATCTCTTCTACTCGCGAATTTATGAACGGCCTTTGATAGTTACCATGATGTAATGTGATAAAAGTTTTCAATTAAATATAATGGTAATCGAATTATTTACTCTTCAAATGTGCATGTAATGAATGTAATTATTAAAAACAGTTTAATCCCATCAAAATCAATATTTTGCAGTCAAGGTGTCCATAGATTAAAAAGTGTTTGCCAAGGATAATCTCTATTATTGGTATAAATATTGCTGATTAGTCATGTATTCTGCAGTGTTAAGATAAGTGAATGCCACTTAAAATCTGACTAAGTGTTAATCACAACTTTAAATTGTTACGTTATTTAATGTCATTAATTTCTTGGTCATGTTATTGACCCCATGTCGTATATTTGTTTAATCATGCTAAATACATTACATCTTTATCTGTGAGATGATGTACAGTACGGCACGGATTCTAATTATCCAGGTACATCCGATATATATATCTAGTTCATGTATGCATGCTAATTGTTATAATATATGATATAAATAAATTAATAAACATTATCGTTTGTCGTTATATACACCCTTCATACACTGGTAATATACCGAGAATCTCTGATTCGTTACTAAACTATCCAACGGATGGCGGGAGATGTACAGTAATGGTTCTACCCAGGAAAAGTGGGCTATCTGCCTGCACCCAAAAAAAATCGACCGTAAAAATATAAAACCTGGCTTGTGTTGAAAATGACGTAAAACACCATGCAAACAAACGAACAAATAAAACTCTATGTAAGTATCTGAGAAGACGAATACGTGTTCTTATGTCTTTACATGAAACGGATTTACATAATTAGTAATAGACCGAGCCTGGTCTCAAACACTTGGTTTATTTAAATACCGAGATGTGCGTAGCCCATCGAGGTTTTTAAAGAAACTAATCCACCAACTAACCCAACAAATAACGGCAAAATTACACTACAACCCCTTTATCAAAACTCTTTCCAGGTGTTCATGTCATATAATAATGTATATATGCCAGTTGAAAGTATAGGTTTATTGACGGGTTAATACCCGCGACTGAATATGCGCAAAATGAATTATGAGTTGGTAATTCTTAATTCGACGCACAGTTTTGAGGGTTAAATCCGTTTATATTGGGTCTATAGAGTTTGGATTCTCAAAATATGTAAATTATATAATTAAATGCCTTGTCATCAGTAGGTTTAACAACGGTGTACATATTTTGTAAATTTTGGCTGTTGTAGGCGGAATACTACTTTACATAACCAATGGAATGAGACAGACTCTATCTGTTTTGTAGTATGGTGTACTTAGTGACACTGTCCTTTCTCTAACTTCAATTTATCGAAAGTTAGAGTATGGTAAAGTGCCGCCACTTTGCTTATCCTGAATTAAACGATTTAATGCTATATGACGTCATCAAAGGCATCTTCACCAACCATACTACAATCATTCCTAAAACATCTCAATTCACGTGGCCATTATTTGATGAATTGTCCATTCACATGGCCATTATTTTATGAATTATCCATTCACATGGCCATTATTAGATGAATTATCCATTCACATGGCCATTATTTTATGAATTATCCATTCACATGGCCATTATTTTATGAATTATCCATTCACATGGCCATTATTTGATGAATTATCCGTTCACATGGCCATTATTTGATGAATTATCTTAGGACTTTGTTTAGGTGGGTGTACATACTTAAGACAAACATATCTTGTCTGACATTGCTTCTCCTTTTTTATCTACCGAGCCATACTCTCCTTTTGTACTCTTCTGTATATAATTGGTCATTTCAAACCGTTACAAATGTGAACAAAATGTATGATAACAAGTTAATTATATAACATGATTAACACAACCCGCATGCACATTATTTAGTAAATTATTTGTGCGTAATATGAATATTCTATGGATGCTCTTAGAAAACAAAACACAACAATAATCCACATTCAAAAGAATGAGTGTTATGTAAACTGTATGGTATATAGGTGGGTGGGGGTGGGTGGCATATAATTTGCGGATACAATGGCTTTGCGGACACAATGACACCCTGTTGTTCGCGGACATAATAGCCGACGTGGATACAACGGCCTTCTTCAGAAATCGATTCGTCCTCCAATTGAAATGATATAAATAATAAAGAGTTAGTGACCGTAAGTTATTCATTTGTGCTGTGTTTGAAGCAAAGCAGATATGTCGAAATCTCGTCTTCTTTTAAGTATTTTATTGTTTATAGTCATGTCTAGTTACATACACGGCGATGAGTATTTTTCACAACTGAACACGAGTAATATAGACAATGATGGATATCACTCTCTACAAAATGATTCATTGCTAGGACTGCTATCTCTGAAAGACAAAACATGCAGCTATTTATCTTGGTGTGCGCTCGAATCTCAACAATCACAACTTGCGCCATTAGAGTTGAGTCACCTAACACCTTGTTGCATGTCATGCTCGTGTGAATCTGAGTGTCTGTCTGACGGAAGTTGCTGTCCGGATTATGAACTGTTTGAACTGCTTCAAGGAAAACGATATTTAAATGTTTCGGATTTGATAACTGCGTTTGAAAATATAAGCCGTTCGAAACTGGTCACACAGGACGAAAACAAAACTACTGTTTACAGCAACGAGGTCAAGAAAATGTATCTCGAATGTGTCAATGTGGAGGTGTTTAATTCAGACAGACGTTTATCAAGTGGGATATCCTACGAAATGATTGCATCTTGTCCCGAACAAGTTTCAAATTCGGAGGCCAAATACCAATGTGAACGCAAGCTTAATGAATTTGAAAATCCAGACTTTGATGACGTCATACCAGTTACATCATTAGAAAGTGGATATGTGTATAAAAATAAACACTGTCTAAAATGTAGTTCAGAAGAAAACGTGATCACCGCAACATGGAATGTTGCTTTGGTTTGTTTTGTGTTCTATACACCACCGCTGATAACAATACATGAGAACCCTCACAAGTTATTTCTTGATATATTTAATTACAAAGGTCAGGCTTTAAAAAATGACGTTGGCTGTAACATAATGTTTGAACCCAGCAGGATGTCTTATCAAGGCCGTCCACCCAAAGCATGTACACGTGTTGACGTTAACACATGTAGCAAGTCTGCAGACTTCAGTGGTTGGAATTTTAATTTAACTGAAGCGTGCATCATGTATAAGGCCCCGGTAAAATACGCCCCTAAAGCTAGGAAAACGTTCACAGTATACAATAATATAGCATGTTTAGTTTGCAACGGAATTACAGACCTTCCTGAAAACTGCTGGTCTGAAGATTCAATAGGCACTGCAATGATTCGACTTGATTTATCAGATTTTCTAAAAAGTGGCAATAAATATATTGTCAATGGAACAACGGACGTGTTAAACATTTCATTTATGGGTGACAATGGACGATGTAGCAACGGTCATTTTTATGATGATACAAGGGTAAGATTTTTATTTTAGAATAAGTAATCAGAAAAAAAGCTTATTTTTATATGAATTATAACCATACATGTACCGAATAATTATAGGTTATTAGATTTGAATTGGGATATTCGCACGAGTTTTTCCGCATATTAATATTGCGCGACTTTGGGAGCGCGACTTTAGGAGCGCAATATTTATGCGCGAGAGAACGAGTGCATATATCCCAATATAAATCTAATAACATTTTATTGCTACGCATTTTTAAATTGAAATAATAAAACAGATTGTAACATTTAATTTTCACCATAAAACATTTATTTAAAACAAACATATCGTGGGTAATTATACATTGTTTACATATAGCACCAACATCCTCCATTTACATCGAAATAAAAATATCCAGCATATATAACCTTCTGACCTTGCTGCAAATTCCGTTATCACTCTGCCTGGATAGTAAGTGGCCCTACACGCGGGGCTCAAAAGTAATAAAAAAAAGTATGAAAGGAGAAATTAACGACTTTGGAAAAGGCACATTCAATGCGAAAGAAATTCAATTCAATGCGAAAGGAGAAAAATATTAAAGCACGTTAGAAATATTTAAGTATGAATAATCCTTATACTAAAGGAAAAAAGAAATGTAACTTGCATATATGATTTTTATTTATTGCACACATAATTCCATGTAATATTCCAAAGAAATCTCAAGCTATTTTGTAAAAAGAGATTTGCAGCTAGTTAGGAAAGGACACAACTGTGCTATTGTAGAAGGTTTCAATCACACACAATTTATACATGTTAAAGTTCCGCTTTGAAAATTTGAACCATTTTAGTGCTGTATTTACTGTAAAGAGATTGAAAAAAAAAAGAGAAAATAGTAAGTTTGCCCACCTGCTTGATCCAAACACGTATTCTGTTAATTATGAAACCTTGAAGGCATAACATTTGGTGTATTATGTTCTGTTTGGTGTATTATGTTTTATGTTCTGTTTGGTGTATTATGTTCTGTTTTAGTATTTTTTCTGAAGGGAATTCCCGAGTTGCATTTCTTCTTTCTGTAGTATATATTGGATACAGCGTGTTGAATTTGTTTGCTCCCTGTAAGAAAGTAAATCTCACTGATTCAGATGCGCAAAACGCCTGTTAACTAAGCTGTCAAGCATTGAGTAATGCAGAGTAGGGTTGTTGTAAGAACGATTAGCAAAATTAATATCGATTGTCAAAAACATTACTTAGATACGTGAGCAATGAAGCTTTTATCTAGGTGGCACTGTGATGTAGGATAAATGAACAAGCAACATATAACGGGTGTTTAAACTGAGAATAACTGAAACATTATGAAAAGCAAATAATGAAACATTTCCCGCTTATATCGTTTTTTTAACGGCTAACTGCTTAGTTGAGCATTCGTGAAAAACACAAAGATACATGTTACTAAATATACTCGTTATGCCTTAGGAGTAAGGAAAAGATAAAATTAAGTTCTCCGATTTGCAATAGACCATTCATTCTGTTATTAAGACCAAAAAAAAAGGAAATTCTATCTTTCTTCTTCATTTTAATGACGATGCATATAAAGTGTATACTGTTTTAGTTACATATATATACATCTGCACCCAATTGTATAAACAATGGTTAAAATTAACCACAGGTTTAAACGTTGGGTTAGGTTAAAAAATTGTTTAACTCTCATTGACGCCACTACTGACGCCCAACCACTGGTTGCGTTTTGTCCTGTAAACAGGTACAAATTATGATTAATGTGACCTGTGCAAATCAGAGCAGACTGATCAGGTTTTATACCGTTTTTTACTCAGTCCGTATATTAGTATATAAAACAACTTTTTAACACGAATGGAATGATCCAAATTAAAAGTATTTATTTACTTAACAAAATGTCATTGGGTCTTCCGCTTACCCACATCCGATCAGCAAGTGAGCCCATGACACAAAATACATAATTTATAGCTTTTAATAAGTACAAAAAATAAGTAAACATCTTATTTTACTAAAAAAAAAAAAAAAAAATTTTTAAAACACCTTAACAATGTTTTCATTTTTTATTTCATGTAATTATATAGATGTATCATCCCATAAATATACTGTAGCCGTAAAAGGCAACTTCATATTAAAACACATCTACTTTGGCGGATGGTACCAACAATACTTCATTCCCTCCATATCAGACGCCTATGCAGAATTCAGTATCGTAAAGTAAATCTAATCATCGGTAAATCATATCTCCATGTCGGTCCATTTCGGTAAATCGTATCTCCATTTCGGTCCATTTCGGTAATTCGAGTGACAGATCTAATCTGATTGGTCGTTGCTATAGCGCAATGTAAACATATTCACAGGTCGGCTAGTAGTCCGGCTTGATAAGATTATATATTACCAGGGAGTAAGTACGTATACTTACTCCCTGATATTACAACTGTCCGTTACAAAATAAAAACAGTTTCACTATGATAATATAATGCACTTTAAAAGACACTCATCGGAGTTATAGTAAAAAAGAACGGTTTCGGAGTCCATTGCGTCCGGAATACCGCTGAATGAAGCAGTGCCAGTGGACTTGAGCAAATCTACAATGTCCATTGTGACACTGTCGTATACTTCCTCCGGCCCACCTCCAGTTTTGTTTTGGCTGATCCTGTGTGCAGTATATTCCGTTTTTGCTTTCTTACACAAGTTCCTCCATTTTTCCATTACTTCTGGAACACTGCGCATTGCCACGCCCACATAATTCACTGCATCACAAACGCCTTGCCATCCATACTGCATCTTGTTTTCGTTATGCTTGATGAACCGTTACAATGTTTACCATTAATAAAGGCCTGGTTCTCTATTACCAGATCTTTTTAGTTTTCTCGCTTCTTTCTCTTTTTCATTTCTCTCTTTTTGAAGACTCTGCTCCTGCATTTTCTTTAAAAAATCTTGCGATGTAACAATGGTTGCCTTACCCTTCATTAACGTTTCTCTTTTTCTTTTCTGACTTGATTTCGCGTCAATTGTGGGCACAAACAGCTTTCCAGCCAGTTCTTCTGAGATTATGTTTGCCTGGATGAGAGGCTCTACTATGGATGGCTTGTCTGTTGGCAAAGCTGGCTCAATAGTAGGAACATCAGCAGTCTGTGACAGACCTGCATCATCATCACCTGAACTCAGATGCTCATGTTGCACGGCAGCATCTTCATTTGGTGTTGCGTCTAGGCCAGCTTGGTACTGGTATAATTTTGAAGGTGCCATTGACGCTGTAGACACTCTGGTGCTGTCAAACGGATAGATACCAGTTGATAAAAAAGAGTTTCTTATCAATGATGGTGTCATGGCTGTGAGGTAGCTGTCCTTAAATATTGGTGGAAAGTCATATCTATCAAGAAACCTTTTTTCTGAGGCAAACATAACTGCTCTAGCCTTTTCATAGTATATGTCTCGTAAAACCTTGAAGCATCCTTTGTCACATGGTTGGCATAGGTGTGTTGTATGGGCCGGAAGACAGTACAAATGTATGTTATTGTTTTTTCATTTAAGTGAGTTCCATGACCATCGAAAATTACAAGCAGAGGTCTCTCTTTCACTCTTAAGTCAATAACCTTGGTAAAGTACTCATATATTATTTCATCTGTCACATAACCACTCTTCGTAGCTGCTGTGATGGAGCCTTCTAAAGTCCCATCAACTAGGCCCTGTCGTACATATTTTCCAGTGAATACAATTGCATGTGGAAGAGCCCTACCCTCAGCACTGATGCATGCCAGTACTGTTATGTGCTCTTTATTGCCACTAACTTGAGCATGCACATGTTTGCTACCTTTTGCTGCTATCACCCGTTCTCTTTGAGGATCAATTGAAAATCCAATTTCATCGAAATTTAAAATACTGGCAGGTTTATCTTTTATGTTTAGCTCATCAATTTTAGCCCCTAATTTTTTAAAGTGATCAGATATGACCGTTGGGTTTGACTGTGTCGCCCTTGATTTCGCCAGCGGATCAGCCTTTCTCATAGATAGGGATGGATGCCTTTTCAAAAAAACCTTCATGAACTTTTTTCCGGGACCTTTAGAACCAAAAGGATGGGCTCTGCCATTGACAATATTCATCACTGAGACCTTCAATAATGATTTGTTCAGGCCAAATCCAGCTTCAGCCATTACTTTCAGGTATGCCACAAGTCCAAGTTCCTCTTTAGTAGTGAGCACAGTGTCACGCCCTGGCTTATCCCCGTGTGAAACCCGCCCATTGAAGCGATCCCGCAGTGTCTGTTGGGGCACATTATAGATCATAGCAGCTTTATACACAGTGCAGTCATCCTTCAGGACAGCCTCAAAGGCGTGGTCCATTGCATCTGGATCATACTTTTTTCTTTTTGGACCCATGATTTTGCCACCTTAAACAAAAAACAAAATCAATGTTTATTAACTGATAACTGAAACTAAACCCTAGTACAAAAACAAGTTGTTTTTTCCTTGTGTGTTTGGTGGTGGTGGTGGTGGTGGTGGTGTGTGTGTGTTGGGGGTGTTGGGGGGGGGGGGGGGGGGGGGGGAGTGGGGGGGGGGCGGGGAGGTGAATTAGGAATAGTATTTTTCAATTCTCATGTTCTATAATTATTTTAAATCAAGATCACAAGCTTCAAAAGCCAGTCCCTGATCGCTCTTTTTTTCAATTTGAAACCCACATATCGAGAACGCTGCTTTTATTTTTGGCATGGCAGAGTAAATGCTCTTTATTATAGGATGTACGGTATGTGCTACGCAATGCCTTTTTATGAATACCCCTTCAGAAAAAGTGGAATATTCCGAGCTGGTGTGACCCAGTAGAAGAAGCGTCTGCATTCTGGGACAACAGATGGATGAAGTAAAACTAAGTAACTTTGTTATGGGGATATATATATCAGGTAGAAACATTGTCCAAACTTAAAAAATAGTTGTTCTTTAACAGATTTTTACTTTTTTTAATACTTTAGGAAAATTGATGCAGTTTATTTACCTTTTAGTTTCCAGCAGAGTTGGGGATTCCCTTCTGGTAAAAATAGCTCACGAGCTGTGACGTCACTCATCGTCATATGTCATAAATATCGCGTGTCATGACGTACCACGATAATGGGAATACCACGATAATGGGGGTCATGACGTTATGTAAATTCCTTGTTGGAGGGACAGCAGAAAATTACAAAATTTCAAATAACTTCAGTAAAACTTGATATTTTGTTATAAAACTTTCAGGGTTTCTTAATGTACTAATATCCAACAATTTAAAACTATTGTTGAATAAAAAATCTAAAAAAATATATTTTTCGAATTATTCATGCAGCAGAATTTTGCATTGAAAATGACCCATCAAAATCAACTTTCGCACATGACATTTTTATTTCTCAACCGATTTTGAAAAGTAAGGTATTTTTATTTACCACTAAAAATGTCTGTTCCACTGATATATAACTTATATATGTAGTAGATTAATTTTATCTTAAAAGTCCAAAAAACCTTTGGCTGAAACAAGCGCCCCAAACAATAACGCTTGTAACATTTCATTACATTCCACCGTGTATGAAACGTGGAAACGTGGCTCCATCGTAAATGGAGTGTCTACTATAGAATTTGCAGCAACTCTGCAGGTAGGAAGGTTCTAAGCTCATTCTCCATGTGTTATGTTGATGTAAATGGGGGTTGAGCCTGCACGTTCATTCCTGTTTGGCGCCATACAACCTTTCATTTGTTGTTGCGCTTGAAAACACAATTCAGTTCAGTTCATTACATTTGTAACCTTTTGTCTTACAGGATCTGTGCCTTCGAGTAGTTTGTCCGCGAGGAATGTATACACACAATGGCCGTTGTACGCCAATGTTTGGACAGGTGACTAATGCTTACTATTTAATATCGTTGAATGTCACAATTATTTCCAACAATGTCCGGACGGACACGATGAATGAATCACGAATCTATTTTTCTATAAAAAGCTTGTTTAAAAATACATTTATAATTCAAAATATGAGCTTGTGGAAAAAGCAAAACGTGGAGCGGAGCTACATTGTATTTATGGTCCTGTCTTTTGCTGATGGCAACGGTACATATTTTGAAACAATGAAGGCCATATACAACTCCCTGGCAGCACAGTATTCGGAACTGATTTTAAAAGTTGTGAGCAATGTTAGACCATTTAGAATGACGGCTGTAGATCTTACTGACCAAGAACAACTCCAACTCATTATAGGAGATGTGTGGCCTCCACCAACTTCGTTGTTTTATATTCCCATCAGCAAGGCTAATTTCTGTTATCGTGTTGGATTGAATGGCACTCATTTGAAACTACTAAACAGTGGTGTGTATATTGTTGTGGTAACCGATAAGATTGTCTACAACCTTGAACTGGAGAAGGATGACAGCGCTTTATCCTTTGTCTGTCTTGAGGATGCGGTTTTTAACGAAACGATGGCAATGCAAAAATACTTCGGAGGACCAGAAGATGAAACAAATGCACCTGACAAGAACAGAGCAAGGAGTACAGCAACGTTTGATACCGAGATAGTGAAAGATAGCAGTAAAGAAGTCGGTTTGACGATATGTGTGTGTGCATTGCTGATAGTTATAGCCACTGGAATTGGATATAAGAAATGGAAACGGACACACACTTAGACACGTACCTTGTTGTAGCACATTAAGATAAAAAAATGATATGTAGGGTCCTATAGAAACCAAAGCGTCCGAACGCAATGGCATCGTAGGTCCGCACTGTACTTTAGATGGGAGCAGAGGTTAAGAAGCCTGCGTATCACAGGTAACAGTCAAGAAATATAAAAAGATCGGACAGGGAAAGTAGCATTCAAGGAGGACAGTCAACCACAAAACACAGAAACAAACATGGAAACAGACAAACAAGAAGGCAAAAGTAATAATAAAAGTAAACGACATCACAAACACAAAAGGCTTGACAATAGGGCTACCGCCTTGGAACGGCCAGTGGCAAAGTAGGCCACTGGGGGTTTAAACCGGTTCTAGGGTGCACCAAACCTCACACTTACCCTACTGTCATCCCATTAAAACAGGACAGTGTAAATAAAGAAATCCCCGCCATGATCTAATTTCTCATGATCTAATCCGCCATGATCTAATCTAAGACTGAATTAAAATGCAGGCAACATATTCTAAGGGTGATTAAACAATACTCAGAACTTTTGAAAGCCGGAGTAGCAAAACTACCAATTCGAAATTCAAGTAAGGAAACAAAAGTATTGATAATGTACCATCGATATCTGTAAATATCGGGCTCAGATAGGGAATTCCAACCCGAGGTATAAGTGTTTTTATCGGAACCGAGGCTCTGCCGAGGTTTCGATTAAAACACTTATACCGAGGGTTGTAATTCCCTATCTGAACCGAATCCCATGATAGATTTTTTTTCTTGCATATCAGAGAAATGTTGTGCGTTGACGCCGCCAGCTACTAACGTTTTGCATGTTTTCCTGCATACCGGATATTGGTGCGCGCGTAAATTTTATCTCGACCCTAGGGTGAGATGGAAATATCTAGCTCCGGTTAAATTACGGATATCCTTGTCCGGTATGCAAGAAAATGGTGCCTTTCTGGACACAACTTACAGATACTGAGTCAAACAAGTTATCTACCCAAATGTATGTTATACTGTACAGTCATTACAGGTAAAGCCCAAACGCAGGTTCATATGTGAAATTTCAATGGATAAAATTAGTAAACACATCTTAATTGAATGTGGGTTCAGTGGAATCTGGAAAATACAATCATGCCCAAATCCTAAATAACTTAATGCCGCATGTTAATAGACACTATTCTAATATGCTTAAAATTATAGAATATTTAAAACGTCCTTTCGGTTCGAAAATTATCGTTTATCATTATTAGTAAAACAAAGAATATGTCTGATACAATTTCTTACAAGAAACAGAAAGTTACCAAATATGCACATATAATGTAGATATGCATTCCTGTTGAAACGGGTGACGAACTGTATTACCTTTTCAACTACCTTTTGTTTCCAAGAAATACGAAAACAGTTTTCGAAACCATCTTTATTATGCAATACCAATTTTTTATAAGTATGAACAATTAATGGATAGTTGAAACATTACAACTGTTAGAAACCTGAGTAACTTTATTGCCCATGTATTACTTAAAGTAGCTTAACTCTCCCTGCCATTCCGGGAAACTCTCCCTGCCATTCCGGGAAACAGAAACTCTCTCTGCCATTCCGGGAAACTCTCCCTGCCATTCCGGGAAACTCTCCCTGCAATTCCGGGAAACTCTCCTTCCGAGAAACTCTCCCTGCCATTCCGGAAAACTCTCCCTGCCACTCCGGGAAACTCTTCCTGCCATTCCGGGAAACAGAAACAAAAGGTTTCAAGATGATATTACATCATATAGTGCATTAGCAAGCACATGAGACTATGTTAATACATCTTACAGCTTTCATCGTCAAAGCGTTCACTAGCACCATTTTGAATCAAAAGTGTGTATAATAATAAGTAGAATTTACGAAGTGAATATTGCACAATGTCAATGTCTTTGTCGACGATCTGCATGATAATTATATTTTGAAAAATATGCACATATAATGTAGATATGCATTCCTGTTGAAGCCTGTTTGTATATTTATAGGTTATTAGATTTGTATCGGGATATATGCACGAGTTCTTTCGTGTATTAATATAGCGACTTTAGGAACACAATATTTATGCGCGAAAGAACGAGTGCACAACCCAATATAAATTTAATAAGTTTTTTATTGCCTACGCATTTTTAAATTAGAACATTAAATACTGTAACATTTAATTTTCACCAAAAACATTCATTTAAAACAAACATATTGTCGTTACTTCGTGAGAATTGTCACATTTACATCACGTGAGATACTGTCTTTGACATAAACCGAAAACTGAACCAATCACGAAAGAGCATACATTACAAACCCAATATGACTTCACTACACGTCAAAATGAGCGAATATCAACGTTTCCTGTTACATTGAAAATAAACGGAGGTTGTAAATGCGCATGCTCCTAAAGTCGCGCAATATTAATATGCCAAAGCACTCGTGTATATACGAATCCCAATACAAATATCATTAGGACGTATTATAATTAACATAACGCCAGTACTTAGAAATCTCCGGCTTATTGTTGATGTCGGAGTATATTGACTGACAATAGGTTATATATAGTATAATGCAGGTGCACGTGCATTTTAATACAATATTTCAACATTCAAGATTCTTTATTAAGTAACGTAAACATTACAATGTTTCTTGTTACGTGATACAATGAATAATTTATATACAACAGTCAGTCATGATAAGTATGTGCATAGACATAAAGGCAATGAGCAAAACATGATTTATACGAAAAAGATATACAAACATATATTGAAGGTTGTACTAAGTACATTGAAAAAAATTAGAACAATGCAATGTGTATGTATGTACATATACACATATTGAAATATCATGAAGAACGTTAAAGCGTATATATGTGCAAAAGATGATGTAGTATTTACTTAAGTGAGATTTACAGTACATTTTCATGACGATTAACTATGTTTTGTCGAATAATTGTCGCTTGATATACACATTTACCTGTAACCATGACAACTATTGTGTAGCGTTTCCTGTTAACGTCATGTTTTCATGTATATGTATGGACTGAGTGAATAAAAGATTTGTATTAATACTTTCTCCTTTCATATTTTTTTAAAATATCACAGTAGCGTTGCCAACCTCCGCGCAGTGATATTGTAGCCAATAATCCCTGCCACCACACAACTCACGTGACGATAGCTGAGACCATGTGATTGCAAAAAAATTGCGATACACTATGTAATGCTTGGTAGAGCAAACTCTTGTCGTAACCAACAGGCAATTGGCAATAACATCATCACCTTCGAGAAGATGTTGAACATATTCGACATACAACATTCGACATTCAAAATCATCCTTGAAAGTGAATGTCATTTCACGTGACATACAAAATGCAACATACAACATTCGACATACGACATTCGACATTCAAAACATCCTTCAAAGTGAATGTCGTTTCAAGCGACATACACCATTCGACACACGACATACACCATTCAAAAACATCCTTCAGTGTGAATGTCCTTTCACGCGACATACAACATTCGACATACGACATTTGACATTGGACATTCAAAAACATCATTCAAAGTGAATGTCATTTCACGCGACATACAACATTCTACATACGACATTCGACATATGACATTCAAAACAACATATGTTAAATGTTGTATATTGAATGCTGTATGCAAAATGTTGAATCTTAATGTCGTGTGTCGAAAGTTGTGTGTCGAATGTTGTATGTCCAATGTTGTATGTCGCATGAAATGGCATTCACTTTGAATTTTGAATGTTGTATGTCGAATGTCATATGTCAAATGTTGTATCCGAATATTGTATGTCCACTGTTGTATGTCGAATGTTTTTGTTGCGTGAAACGACAATCACTTTGAAGGATGTTTTTGAATGTCATATGTCGAATTCATATGTCAAATATTGTATGTTGAATGTTGTATGTCGCGTGAAATGACATTCACTTTGAAGGATATTTTTGAATATCGTATGTCGAATGTTGTATGTCAAATGTTGTATGTCGCATGAAACGACATTCACCTTAAAAGTTTGTTTTTTCCCAATGTCGTATGTCGATTGTCATATGTCGAATGTCGTATGTCGAATGTTGTATGTCGAGTGTTTTATGTCGCGTGAAATGACATTCAGTTTGAAGTATGTTTTTGTCGAATGTCATATGTCAAATGTCGTCGAATGTCATATGTCGAATGTTGTATGTCGCGTGAAACAACATTCTCTTTGAAGGATGTTTTTGAAGTATGTCTCATGTCGTATGTCGAATGTTGTGTGTCGAATGTTGTATGTTGCGTGAAATGACATTCACTTTGAAGGATGTTTTTGAACGTCGTATGTCGAATGTCGTATGTCGAATGTTGTATGTCGAATGTTGTATATCGCGTGAAACGACATTCGCTTTAAAGGATGTTTTTGAAAGTTGTATGTCGAATGTCGTATGTCGCATGTCGTATGTCGATTGTCGAATGTTGACCCAACTTCACGCAGCTGCGTTACGTTACGTTATCCGGCAACGATGTCCTGTAACAATGGTCCTTGCACATATTCGTGTTTATGAAGAACCCTTATGTTCACTGTCGTTTCGCGGCGGTTTTCCTAGGTGTATGAGGCGAATATACGCGAAATCTTAACGTGACGTAAAAGCGTTAACGTCCTTGGTTAGGACGGTTATTGTCAACACTGTCTCTCTTAGACGTTAAAACAGTCTTGTTATGGTGCATCAATATACGGCAAAAGTGTCAGAGGCCATACGCTGCAAAACTACGTTCAACAGCAATTTTAACGCATCTTTGCCGATTGATTTGTGTGTTAGTTTCAAAGTAAGGATTTGTCAGATAATTGCAACTAGTTGTTCGGACAGATAAAGAATGTATTCGGCAGATATTGTTTCCAGTATATGACCATATCAGGTATTTGATATAAATTGCATAATAACATTTTCGAGCACTTTTTGTGCAAGTGTGTATACTTTTTTGACAGGTGTGTAATCATGTGATAAATAAAAACATGATGTTTTCTGGTATATACATGTGCATTGTTTTTAGCAGCCACATGTTTCTGTAAGGAAATATAGAGATATCAGATATCCAATTTGAGATATATGATATCTCCCGTATTGTTGATGTCTCAAATTTAAATTGTCAACAGCTCATATTTGTATGCCATGTTGGACAGTGATCACACAAGTGATTGTTGCTGTGTGTGTGTGTAGCTTCCAACTCTCAAGTTTCTGTTGATGTTCTCCATATTTATTACAGCGACTAATAATGTTAATGTTCTGTTTTAGGTGAAATTTCTCTTTATTGTATAGCTGTTATCTAGTCCAAATAGGTGCAGTTCTTGAATTCTTTAATTTTTTACCGGAATAGTTACAGTTACAGCTTCAATTATGTCTGTTCTACATGTGGAATTTATGTAATGTGTTGCATTTTCAGAAAGCAGTTGACACCGACCATGTTTGGGGAAATTTTCATGCAGTTTGAGATAAATATGGCAGCTATATTACAGAAAAACTATGGTTGATGGCGTTTCTTGTGTATTTTTATGTTAAAGGCAGAATACCGCCAAAATTCAAGTGATACTCCGAATTGGATATTTCTTCATATTTTCATATCTAAGCTTAGTTGGTGGTTTGTCTGACATGCAGAATCTAAATGCATAGCTATTGACTGGTATACTTTAGACTTTTATCTTGTTACCATGGATACAGGAAAAAATGACATTTTTCCTCTTCAGATTTCAGCAATTGATTGTACATACATATGTCTATTAAACCAACAACAATGTCTGCTGTCCTGCTTTGAAGCTCAGATGTTGGAAAAGGCTGTACAGTAACCCTATGGGAAAATTAATTGAGGTGTGAGACCTGAATGTACATTTCTCAATAATCAAACCCATGACAAGCCCTTAGCCTGAATTCTGGAGCAAAAATAAATCTCATCATCATTGTGTCATACATTTCTTAGAAGACAATAAAATTACCGATGTTTCCAAACCAAATAAAAGTATCAAAAAGCATCTTCTGTACAACTTTATTCCCATTTCTTTAAGATAACCACACCCCTTAAAACATGCTAAAAAAAACATCCTAAGCATATCACGGTCATTTCTGCACTCATCATGCTCTTGCATATCAGAAATTCTAACTGTTGCATACCATCACCCCGTGAGTCTAAATCAGCCATTTTACCTACTTTTTGGAAGTTTTTTATAGTTTCGCATTGTTCTATGTATAGCCTCAAAAAACCTAAAGAATGCTTATTCCAATACACCAAAATAAACTTAGAAGTAATCAAAACTGAAAAAAACATCAAACATGTGCTTCATAATTATTATAAATACCATCCATGGACCTAAAAGATGCTTAGTTGATTTCTTTCTGATCTTCAATTTCAAGGGCGAAAAGACGACAGAACGCCACGCGAAAAGACGACACTTCAGCCGCGAAAAGACGACATTTGATATTGTCGTCTTTTCGTTATTTTGTGTGGCCTTATGTAGTCTTTTCGCCCTTGAAATGGCATCTTTTCGTTCTGTCGTCTTTTCGTTCTGTCATTCTGTCGTCTTTTCTTCTGTCGTCTTTTCGCCTTCCGGTTGACATGCGCGTTTCGGTCATTGCGACCATTTCATCGTGACTACTAGAAGTCGGGACGATTTTGAACTGTCGGAGAATCGGGCAAAATCGACAGGGAGTGTGCATACCGTATGTTCAATAAATAATAAACGAAGGGTTACTGGTTCTGTTAAATCGTTTATATAAATGCAAAATGGTCGTCATAATTATATTGATCCCTAGTCTTGTGTAAGGCAATAAACATGTAATTATGGTATGTGGAATAAAAGTAATGAATTTATTGATTCTGCAACTCATTAATTAGTTTTTCACACCTCATATAATGAATATTGAAGTGATAATTATATGTTTGGCTTATCCAGGGAGTATCAAATATTTGGGTATGGCATTTATTGACTTCCAAATGAACAATCATGTTAGCACAATTATCAGTCACGTACATGTTTAACAGTTCCGTATAATGTGAAACACATTCTTAATTATGTTTGCTATACCATCCTACATTGCTAAATATAAGGTATAATCATTGTGATATGATGGTTTCAACAAACGGTCCCGGAAATATGTTGCTTTTCGTTTGTTTGAATAGATCGAAGAATATGAGCCAAAATCGTGTCTATTTTTAAGTGGCCCCGGAAAGTAAATCATTAAATACAAAGTCATTTTATTACATGTTTACATAAAAACTCCATAGTTGTGTCCGCTAAACCATCCTACATTGTTACATACCAATTCAAATAATAAGAATATAAAGTTTACTCCAAACATGAGAATTAGTACGACTGGTCCAGACATGATCATCAGTATCAGTTCCGGAAAGTTACTACTAAATTACAAAGCCAAAATATTATTTTTATATTATTATGATTTTATATTCATATTAAATTAACCATTCTGCGTTTATAAAAGCATTTAAAAGAAATAGTAAACCTCCGTTTATTATTGATTGGACAATAAGGTATGCACACATCCTAACTTTTTGACCCATTTCGCCAACAAGTCAAAATCGTCCCCGACTTTTAGTAGTCACCGTGAAATGGCCGCAATGACCGAAACGTGCATTTCAACCGGAAGGCGAAAAGACGACAGAACGAAAAGACGACAGAACGACAGAACGTCTTTTCGGGGGCGATATAACGAAAAGACGAAAAGACGGCAAATGGCAGAAATCAGCTACCATAGTATAAAGTGTATGCCCTAACCTGCACCGGGCTAGAACAACTTCTTCTCGACGAATGGGTATACTAGAAGAACGCCATTCCCCGAGTAAAGGTTTAATTGAATAGAGTTTATTGTTAACTGACAAATCCCAAGCGGCTTGCCAAAAGTTACGAATATATGTGTTAATACAACTTTTAAAATCTGTATAAGGTAATTTGGCATTATATATATGTAAACCTAATGCTGCTTTAGTAGCACTATCAGCTCTATCATTACCACGTATTCCTACATGGCCTGGAAGCTAGCAGAAAATAATAACATTATCAACTATAAGAGAATTATACTTTTCTAAAAGTTGTAGCACAACTGGGTTATCATGTTTCATATTACCCAGTGCTTGAAGAGATGACAGGGAATCAGAAAAGATTACAAACTGGTAATCATCAGATCTCCGAATATAATTTAAGGCAAGTTCAATTGCCTTAAGTTCAGCTGAAAATATAGAGGCCTTGTCAGGCAGGCGGATTTTTATGCTGTGTTTGTGAACAACAGCTGCTGCAGCTACCTTATCTCCATCTTTAGAACCATCTGTGTATATATTTTGAAAGTTACTGTATTTCGATTTAATTTCATTAAATTTGCTTTGAAAGACAGTAGGGTCTGTACTGGATTTGTTACTATTACAAAGAACACAAATAATTGCTGGTGTTTCCAAAGTCCACGGTGGAATTTGTGGTACTTTGCAATCAAATTTAGGTCGATTTCAGTGTCTCTTAACTTTGGTTTAATACGAAGACCAAATGGTCGAATGGCCTTCGGTTTTCGATCAAACTAGGATTAAAAACAGTATCGAAAGTTAGATTTGAAGGGTTAGATTGTAATTTAATGGCATATTGAATAATTTGTCTTGTCTATGAGACAGTGATGGTTCATTAGCTTCAACATATAGACTTTCGGCTGTTGGTGTACGAAAGGCACCTAAGGCGAGTCGTAATCCTTGATTATGTATAGGATCGAGCATCTGCAAGTAGGACTTGCAAGTCGATCCATATACTATTGAGCCGTAGTTAATTTACGGTCGAAAATAACACCAAGGAATTTTGTCTCATCCACTACTGGTATTGGTGACCCATCCAGTGTTAGATGAGGGTCTTCATGATGTTTATGTAGTTGACAAAAGTGCATAAAATTAGTTTTAGATTTAAAACATTTAAAAGCAACTATTATATGATAGTATATGATAAAACTTCTGTGATAGGCACACATTTTAGAGCACATTAACTGACATTGAAAAAAAACATTTTTTTGTTTCATACCAAGAATTGATTCGTGATACTGCCAAAGCCTGTTTTAATATTTTACAGAGAAGGGGAAATTGTCTGTATAAATAGACTAACATTTACTTTATGTACCCGTATTGTTTTATATGTAAATAATGTGATAATTATTATTGTTATTTTATTTGTGTATTTAATTTTTTGTTTTATCCTGAAAAGTGAACAGCTGTTGTTAATCTGTTTATTTCAAATCTGATTTAAGATAATAAATGATTTTTAAGATATTGTTTAATGTATACCCTTTTGCTATTATTGATTACGAAACAGTGGATTAAATATAACCTTTTATTACACTTTTAGATGTGTAATCGTTATGTCCTTTCATAACCTTCACATGTCTCGATTAGCAATGGCGGTACGCTTTTTATGTGTTTAAATATGGAAGCACTTTATTTCAAAATCAGTAAGCCATAGGCCCATGTGATCGTACAATATTATACATATACATTATAACAGACGTAGCAAGATCCGTACATATATGGTATTAACAAATATCAGATGCAAAAATAAACACAGTTATACTGTTTACTTCTTTTTTAGAGAACACAAACAGAAAACAAAAATAGAAACAAACACATGAACACGTCAGTGTTTCCATTTAAAATTTCACGGAGAAGGTGACTAAACATATATAAGTATATCAATGTTATGGTTGATGTCTTATACTTAATCGTATCCATGTCATAAACATTTAAGCACATACACATACGTTTCAAACACAATAACAAAATTGCTCTATTTGAATTTTCAAGCGTGACAAAACCACCACACACAAATAACAGTCTATTAAATCATTTTAGAATTATTTTATTATTAGAATTTTGTGTTTCTGGGTTTCAAGAACCTCATTACTCAATGTCCAGTAAAACCTCAGTGTGTTCTGAGAATGTAATGAGCTTTAACTTAACTGGTTTCATTGGTCCAATTTTTATCACTGAAACAATCAGAATGCTTCATTTTTGTTTTCCTTTGGTTGCTTCTATCATGACACCACTTTCTGGTATTATGACATCACACACTGGTATTATGACGTCACGTCACCGTGGTATTATGACATCACGTCATGCTATTTTGATGAACTCAGTGTGTTCTCAGAACAGAATGAGCCTTTTAATTGCTGTGAGAAACAGATTAAGACTGTTTGTATCACTCAGTGAGTAATGAGTTTCTTGAAACCAAGAATAACAAAATTCTAAAATATAAATAATTCTAAAATGATTTAATAGACTGTTAAATATGCATGACTATGTGAAAATAAAATATTACAATATTAAAATAATACAAAACATTACAATTGAGAAGGAGAAAATGAGACATGGAATTACAATTACATCAAATCAATTCATTAGCGTTTTCCTCATTTCAAATGCTTAAAATATACACACTTAAATTTTTAATTTCTTTTTAATTTTTGCTGTAAAAAAGTTCTTTTAATTTGAACATGCTCGGTCGATTCCAAAAATATGTTTTAATATATATTTTTCGGATGTCTTTAAACAGATCGCAATCTAAAATGAAATGAAACTCGTCTTCAAGTTTATTGCAAATTAAACATATTCTATCTGCTAATGGTATACTTCTAGGTCTATGCCACCTACCAGTCTCTATAGCAAGGCTATGGGACGAGACAATTAACCTGGTCATCGATATTCTAAATTTTGGTATGTTTATGCACTTAAGAAATAATTGAAAATCAAAATTAAACAATTTCTTTAAAAAATATTGCTCTTGATGAACTTTCTATACGTTCATGCCAAGACTGTATTTTATTATCATGAAGTCGTTGTTTAATTATACCTAAGAAAAGATTCCCATCTCCGACACTCTGGTTTAGCCACACGTAGTAAAAACCCATTGACGATAATAAATCGCGAACTAGGGTTACCCATGATACTTTGTTTTGGTAAATATCAGCATTTGCTTTTAGAACATTATAAATAACTTTGCAATACTTGTTTTCACTGCTGTTTAAAATCTTCAACCAATATTTAATAATTCTATAAAATCTGTTATTGATAAGACTAAACCTGCCCAGAATACCATACACAAAGTTATTTTGCGTTGTACGTTTTACTTTCAATATACGTTTGCAATAAAGTGTATGTATTCTTTCAATATTGTTTGCACTGTGGAAACCCCACACTTCACAAGAATAATTTAAAATGGGCAATATAAGCTTATCAAATAGTTCAAGTCTATGATATATAGAAATGTCTGTAAAGTTTAGAAGATATTTATTCAGTTTGAATATTGCTTTTTGTGCTTTACCCGCTAACGTTAATTGCGTTTCACTGAAAGAACCGCCTTGGGTAAAAACAATTCCAAGGTAAGTAAGTGAATTCACAATTTCAATTTGTACACCATTGAAAAGAAAATTTAAATTACGTGGTAACAATCCAGCTTTTCTGAAAACAATTATTTTAGTTTTTTTAACATTCACTTTCAACTTCCATCTCTCGCAGTAATCACATAGAATATCAAGACCTTTTTGAAGACCTTCAGCGCTTTCTGCGAAAATAACAATATCATCAGCATATAGCAAGAGAAATATTTTTGTCATGTATACCTCGATACCGTCAAATTCATTTATAATTAAATATTCCTCAATATCATTTAAGAACATTGAGAAAAGAAAAGGAGATAAACATTCTCCTTGACGCACTTCGAGCATTCATGAAAACTCGTTGCTTAACGTATTATTGTATTTGACTCGTGACTTAATACTATTATACATACTTTTAACTACATTGAAAATTTTACCTCTTACTCCCAATTGTATTAATTTATACCACATATGTGAAATACTCTGTTCATTTGTGTCAAATCGTGTTTCTCACTTGATTTAACACTTGTATTTTCTCCTATAATTCTATTTAGAATGATATAGTATTACATTTGTGGGTAATTTGTATTGCAAATATGCATTGTTTGTACTACAATGAGACATAAATAAAGTAATTATATATATTATATACGTGTGGTATTGGTATATCTGACTTCTCAATAACCTATGTGCATGTAACACTCGAATGAGGACAAGTCAAGTGAAAGATACTTTTGTTTCCGCCAACGAATATGTGAGTAGAAATTATCTTTTTTTCATCGTAGAGAGAAGATCCCGATTTTTACAGTGTTTGCTAACTATTGCCATAAAAACACTTTAGGGTAGGGGCTTATGGATAGGGGTTAACGTTTACGGTTGGGTTTAGTGGAAACAAACATAATTTGTTGGTTTATTCGGCCCAACATTATAACAAAAACAACATATAAAATAGTACCTCAACAAAGAGTACAGGCTACTGAACAAAATTCCTAATTACTCACTTTTGTATCTTAACAAATTTTTTTATATTAGTTGTCTGATAATTTTTTTGTTTTGAACCATAGTTTGTAAATCATGATTATTTTTTGTTAAATTGTTACATCTTTTGAGAGTTACCCTCCCTATATATGAAAACATGAAATGGGCTTATAAACATATAACATGAATCGAAGTCCGCTTAAAGATATATATAAGTTCTTAAAATTGGTATAAAATAATATAAAAACAAAAAACTTAAAACTTGACCCATTTATTGCAGCTTCTCTGCCTATAAGAAAATTAATCCTGAATAATCCTAAATTACCTCCATGTTGTAGCATGGTCGGTGACATGTCCTTTGATGAATGCAGAGCATTAAATCGTTTAATTTAGGGTAACTAAATAAAAAAGGCCGTTCTACAACTACCGGATATTGGAATTTAGAGTACGGTCACTATGACGTCACAGTGTTACTAAGTACACCATGCTACAAAAAAGATAGAGTCTGGTGTCAGCTCGTTAGTTATTTAAACACCTCGATGGGCTACGCCCATCTCGATGTTTAAATAAGCCAACTCGCCGACACCAGACTCTATCTATTACTTAATTGAACATCGTTTGCAATTCAAATAACTGTAATTCAGCGTTAACATTAAATATTTCGAAAAATTCTTTTGCAAACGCATTTGTAGTGGTAATGCTAGTAAAACATGATGTCAAAATAATTTTAGCTAGCATATTTTAAAATTAGGTTGAATAAGTGTTATATAATTTATTTCTGAGAAAACACATCGACTTGAAAGCTTTAAACTATGTTAATGCAGTCAGAGCAGACGATTTTGCAGTTCAATCGTATAATCAAGAAATACACAAAACAAAGAGAATAGTATTGACATATTCTTGAGTGGGTACTTAGGACTTTTGACTACTATATGTTGGTAAAATACCAACACTATGTAATAACAGTAGTATAGAGAGTAGGGGTTCTGGAACACTTTCCCAGAGCGGGCTTCAAACCCAAGCAACTAATAAAATGTGTCGTCCATGGCTGTTAACTCAAGTACACCATCATTTACAAAAAACCTAAACGATAGGCATTCTTGGGCCAAAAGCCCTGACACATATTATTAATTACTTCAGCAAACCCGCTCTAGGAAACTATTCCAGAACCCCTACTCTTTATACTACTTATCAATCTAGTTAATCATTTCAATAACATAATATTTTCCTCATACGATTCAACTAAAACATTTGCAATTGATTAAGCAAAGTCAGACAGAACCGGACAGTAGTCTTCATCATCTCTCTGCATATCGTTTTTTACCATGGAGTATTTTACTTGTATGCTAACGTATCTTGTCCATTATCTAGTATGTATCTTTTATCATCATAAGCTGACAAACTCTTTTTATTGATTTCGTAGCTGCTTATGTTATGATTTTGTGATCTAATAACTTTCATCTCATGGCGACTTTCTGTTGATGTAAACAAAATCTCTTTGTAATTATGATGCGTTATATTTTTTTAACAACGCACTTTTTAACACCCTTGCATTTTTTTGCACTAACCTCATTATCTAACATATACGAATATATACTGAAAGGAAAAAGAAACGCAGGGTGCGTATTTCCGCTTTATATTGTATGTTTAATATGCTACTACTAATCGAATGGTACAGGGCGACATTAGGCCCGTCCTTTTAGAAAGAAGGTTTAAGCAGCACTGAACACACCAATGGTTACCCCTTTATAGTTTCATTATCGTCAGAATGCGCATTTGGCTCAAGCAGGTGAGCAAACTTAGGCTTTAAATGTTGCAATCACTTAACATTAATGTTGTTTAGCGCAGATAAAATTATTTGAGTCGCACCCTAGCAATATTAGGGTTTAAGTGTTTTGTGATGACCCCTGCCAGACGGTATCACCTCAGCAGAATCTCAGAATCAGTCTGACCTGCTCGTTACCGACGCCATTACTTTACAAAGCTAAGCAAAGTTTTGCTAAAAGAAATTTTGTTTTACGGAGTTAAAGCGAAGTTGTTCCGAAGGATATTGTCGCAGATTATTCGAGGAACGGTGTTGTCAGTTAAGTAATTTATACTGTATTGTTGCTGCTATTTTGCTGTTATTCTACAGCATGTTGTACATGTCCGTAGCTGCGCTGGGACACACGAGGCATTGAAAACCCACGAGGCATTTACATAATTTTGGAAAGATACCAAAATATCAAGGAATATTTGGTAATAATGTTTAAATAAACTGAATCTATTTGCCCGGGATATGTGCAAAAAGATCGCAAAAATATCGCATGTAGAACTACGAAAGGCATGCCCGGGGTTATCTTTTATATTTTGATTATTGCCTCGATTAAAAGTAAAATTCAGAGCAGGCTACTGTACGGGTTTGTATTGTTCGGTCATAGCGATTTGCGCCGGCACGAATATATAATAGCATTATTGTTTTGATTATTCAATATTATAAATTGTTGTTTGGTTTATTACTACATCGAGGTTAAATGGTGTTGGTTTGTTAATGAGCGTAGATTTTGCACACAACGTATTGTTGCAAAGGCGTGCTACTGAGATAAGCGCTGTTAAGGACCCGGAGACCGGATAACTAAAACAGCGTAAGTAGGTCAAGTGTACTATAAATAGTGCAAAGTTGTTGCGGCCGAGTTCAGGGGATAACTAAAACTGCGGCATGAAGATGCTGTGTACAGAATGGCGGTGCATGTTGTGATTTGGGGACATAGTTTTGTGCATGGT
>JAWPHD010013626.1:0-66897 GCA_037043455.1 Cyrtodaria siliqua | reverse complement strand
GTAACACGATTTAAACAAACACTTTTTATAGCTGTCACATGAGGATCCATTTGTATTTACTCATTTTTAGCTCAGACTATTCGAAGAATAAGAGAGCTTATGTAATCACCCGGGGTGCGGCGGCGGCGTTGGCGTCGGCGTCGGCGTCCCACATCAAGGATTGCGTGTATGCTGTGTTTTAACAAGTCTATATCTCTTACATTTCTTATCTTACCACAACCCAATTTGTTCATGGGCTTCCTTGTAGCGTTATCTTAAGGGCTGCATAAGCAATTTTGGTTCCTGTAACCCATGGGCTCCCATGGAACGCAAATTATGATAGCCCATTAAAATGTGCCCCATTTCACATCAAATTTGCGTGTAAGCTGTGTTTACAAGTCTATATCTCTTACAATTCTTACCATAGCACAACCAAATTTGGCCATTAGCTTCCTTATAGCATTATCGTAAGGGCTGCTTAAGTAATTTTGGTTCCTGTAACCCCTGGGCTCCCATGGAACCCAAATTCTGATAGCCTCTAAAATATGGTCTGTTTCACATCAAATTTTGCGTGTAAGCTGTGTTTACAGGTCTATATCTCTTACACTTTTTGTTCTAGCTGAACTAAATTTTGGAATTGGTTTCCTTATAGTATGTTGTAAAGGGTTGGATAAGTAATTTTGTCTTCTGCAAATTCTGGGCTCCCATGGAAACCCAAATTGTGATGGCCCATAAAAGTGCAATAAATGCAGATCTAGGTATGCATGTAAGCATGTATATATCTATAATTTTGGTTTGGATTTGTTATAGCATTATGCATCTTATTACTTCACCCATATTGGGTCATGGGCTCCCCTACCTCCCCCTCCCCCCCTCTACCCCCGCCTCCACTCCCCTCCACATTTTTTTTTTTTTTTTTTTACATATTTCTGTGTTGTTTTAGTCAATTCTTACACATATATGTTGCAACCCTCCCCCGCCCCCACCTATCCACCCCACCGCCTCTCACCCCATCACCCTCACCGCCCCCCCAGACGAAACTTTTTTTTTTTTTACATATTTCTGTGAGCTTTTGTCAATTCTTTCACATATATGTTGCAACCCTCCCCGCCCCCACCACCCACACACCCGCCTCTCATCCCATCACCCCCCACCCCCATCCTGCCCCAAGACGTGAAAACTTTTTTCTTTTTTTTTTTACATATTTCTTTGTTGTTTTAGTCAATTCTTACACATATATGTTGCACCCTCCTCCGAGCCCCCAACGTCACTCACCGCCTCTCCCCACCCCGCTCCCCCCCCCCCCCCCCCCCCCCACCCTACCCCCACTTGAAACTACTTTTTTTTTTTTTTTTACATATTTCTGTGTTGCTTTTGTCAATTCTTACACATATATGTTGTCCCCTCCCCGCCCCCCCCCCCCCCCCCCCCCCCCCAACCACCCCCGCCTCTCAACCCGCCCCACTTGAATTTTTTTTTTTTTTTTTTACATATTTCTTTGTTGTTTTAGTCAATTCTTACACATGTTGCCCTCCCACCCCAGGCCTCTACCTCTTACCCCATCCCCACACAACTCGATTTTTTTAATTATTTTTTTTTCTTCATATTTTTGAGTTGTTTTGGTGAATTATTACATAGCTTCTTACACATATATGTTGCCCTCGACCACCCCCACTCCCCCCACACATCCACCCCGCCTTTCTCCCACCCCCGACCCCCGCACCCCAATCAAAACTCCGATTTTTTTTTTATTTTATTTTTTTTATACATATTTCTGTATAGTTTTGGTCAATTCTTACACATAGTTATGTTGTGCTCCCAACCCCACCCCACATTGTTGTAGCCTTGTAGCCTGATGGTATATACTAGCTATAAATTTATTATTCTCCGAAAAAATCGAATAGTCGAGCTGCGCTGATCTCCGACAGCTCTTGTTTATACATGTATTCTGTTAAAGGCTTGATTGTTTTAAAACTCGCAGCTTCCCATTAGTTTTTAAAACCTTGCATATTTGTCCATCATTATTACTCATTTTTTTAATTGTTCAAAGCAAATTGTTTTTGCATATTGCTTCATTTTTATTTTATTCAACCACCAATAAATTAAATATATTTAATCCTAATGGTAGAATAGCCAAGAAAAATGGGAAAACTCCCAATTTTATCACCTTTTAAAGCAGTTTAAAGTCAAAATGATATTAGGTTAATTTGCTATAATGTGATTAATTTAAACCGACCTTGTGTATACCTTTAAACAAAAAGCATTACTATAAGTAGCTATTAGAGATGAAATTTGTTTTTCATAGCCAATGCATGTTTTATACGTTTTCTCTCAAAGGGACACGCAGCAATCTCTTGTTTTTTTAAAAACTGACTGCGTCTCGTTAGTTATTCTCGTAACTTGCATTTGTTCAGAGTCATTAGTATTAATTCTTAGAATAGTTCAAAGCAAATTGTTTTTACATATTATTGACTTTTGATAATATTGCACCAATAATATATTTAAACAAGAGGCCCAAGAGGGCCTGTAGACGCTCTACTGGCTAACACGCGCTCTTATAACATCAATGAAGCGACTGACTGCCATTTAAGTTTTTTTGAAAGTTTCGGGCAAAAGACAGCTTTTTAAGTTTATCATGGGCCATAACTAAAGAATCTGGTAAAGTTTGGTAAAGATCAGATGAAAAATGAAGGCCCTACCGTATAAACGAGGCAAAATATAGCATGTTTAACTAATTCAAGAGCCATAACTCCTCTGTTACTGGTCCGACTGTGGTCCAACATAGAGCTAAAAAAAAAAAAAAAAAAAAAAAAAAAAAAAAATTTACAGAATAATAATAATCAAAAAAAAAAAATTTAAAGAAGGAATCAGTAAAAAAAAAAATAAAATAAAAAAAATAAAATAATAATAAATAAAAAAAAAAAAAAATCAATTAAAAAAAAAAAAAAAAAAAAAAAAATATTTAAAAAAAAAATTAAAGAAAAAAAAAAAATCAATCAATAAATATTAAAAAACAAACAAAAAAAACAACATGAACCAAAAATAAAGAAAAAAATAAACAATTAAAAAAAATAAAAATAAAATAAAAGTAAAAAAATAATTTAAAACAAATAAATAAAAAATAAAAAAATAAGAAAATTAAAAATAACTAAATATAATAACGTAAAAAGGAAAGTCAGAAAATATGCTAAAGTTTGGCAAAGATCAGATGCAAAATGAAGGCCCTATCATATGACGAGGCAAATTATAGCATTTTTAACAAAATCAAGGGCCATAACTCCGCTGTTTATAGTTCGATCTGGCTGGTTTTCAAACTTGACCAAGCTTTCATAGACATTAACAATCTGATAAAGTTTGGTAAAGATCGGATGAAAAATGAAGGCCCTGTCGTCTTAACGAGGCAAAATATATCATTTTGAACTAAATCAAGGGCCATAACTCCGCTGTTACTGGTCCGATATGAATGTTTTTCGAACTTGATCGAGCTTTTATTGATATTAACAATCTGATAAAGTTTGCTAAAGATCGGATGAACAATGAAGCCCCTATCATCTTAACGAGGCAAAATATAGAATTTTTAACTAAATCAAGGGTCATAACTCCGCTGTAACTGGTCCAATATGGCTGGTTTTCAAACATGTTCGAGCTTTCAACACCATTAACAATATGATAAAGTTTGATAAAGATTGGATGAACAATGAAGCCCCTATAGTCTTAACGAGGCAAAATATAGCATTTTTAACTAAATCAAGGACCATAACTCTGCTGTTACTGGTCCGATCTGGCTGGTTTTCGAACTTGTCTGAGCTTTCATTGATATTAACAATGTGGTAAAGTTTGGTAAAGATAGGACGAAAAATGAAGACCCTATCATCTTAACGAGGCAAAATATAGCAATATAGCATTTTTAACTAAATCAAGGGCCATAACTCCGCTGTTACTTGTCCGATCTGGCTGGTTTTCGAACTCATCCGAGCTTTCATTAATATTAACAACCTGTTAAAGTTTGGTAAAGATCGGATGAAAAATGAAGGCCCTATCGTCTTAACGAGGCAAAATATAGCAATATAGCATTTTTAACTAAATCAAGGGCCATAACTCCGCTTTTACTTGTCCGATTTGGCTGGTTTTACGAACTCATCCGAGCTTTCATTGATATTAACAACCTGTTAAAGTTTGATAAAGATCGGATGACAAATGAAGGCCCTATCGTCTTAACGAGACAAAAGTTAACGACGGATGGACGACGGACAACTCGGCATCCCATAAGCTCTGCTGGCCTTCGGCCAGTAGAGCTAAAAATGTGTAGAATATTGAAGGAAACATAATTATCATTTTTTTTATTCAATTATATGCAAGCAGTTTTAAAGTGAAAATGATACAGGATTAATAAATTTGCTGTACTAATTTTAATGCCTTATATAAAACTCAAGATTGCAATGTATCCCTTTAAAGCAAACTTGCCTTAATACTAGCTAGCTTGAAGTCAGAGATGGGAGTGGTTTAAACCTTTTTCTTTTTGGTTTAAACCTTTTCACAGAATTGAAGTAATAATTGCAAATATAAAATATCTAAAAGGTTTAAAGTGAATGCAAATGCTACAGAGTTTCTCTCTTAAGAGTGTGCTTACAAATCACATCTAGTGTAAGTTCCCATCTTAAAATAGGCTTTACATAAACATTGTTGCCCTACCCATGACATGTCATATTTACCAAAACAAATGCATGGAGTTATTACTTGAAATGCATGGAGTTATTACTTGAAATGCATGAGTTATTACTTAAAATGCATGTACTTGAAATGCATGGAGTTATTACTTGAAATGCATGGAGTTATTACTTGAAAAAAAAAAAAAGGAATAAATAAAAGTCGTTATTTTCATTAAAGTAACTATTCCGCCAACAACAGCCAAATTTTACAACGTCTCTACACCGTTTCTAAACCTACTGATAATGAGGTATACATCTGTTACCTATTTTGAAATGAACTGAATTGGGGTTTTAAGGCGCACCAACACATGAAAGGTTATATGGCGCCTAACAGGAATGAACATGCCAGGCTCATTCTCCATGTACATCGAGATAAAATGTGGAGAACCTTCTCACCCTGAACTGCAGAGTTGCTGCAAGTTCTATTGTAGATACTCCATTTACTACCTATTTTGAAAATCAAAACTCTATAGACAGTTTTATATATATATATATATAAATGGTTTTAACCAAACCCCAAAAGTGGAGCGTCGAATTAAGAGTTACCAACTCATATTCAATCATTTTTAAGAACCTATGAATAAACCATTATTACTAATGTCAGGTATACATTATTACCTGAACACCTAGCTAGCATTTTGATATCCGTTGTGTGGTGTAATTTTGCTGTTATTTGGAGGGTTAGTTTCCTTAAAGTAGCTATCCGGTCTAGTTTCCTTAAAGTAGCTATCCGGTCTAGTTTCCTTAAAGTAGCTATCCAGTCTAGTTTCCTTAAAGTAGCTATCCGGTCTAGTTTCCTTAAAGTAGCTATCCGGTCTAGTGTCCTTAAAGTAGCTATCCGGTCTAGTGTCCTTAAAGTAGCTATCCGGTTATCAACAGCCAAAGTTTACAACATATGTACATTGTTTCTAAACCTAAGGATGATGAGGTATATATATACTAGAAGGGTGTTACACGGAACCCTTGTGTAGCCTGCAGTGTGCTTATTTCACCAAGTTCAATCTAACTATAAAGTTTGAAGATACGAGGTGCAATCCTTTATGAATTATGGAGCAGTTGTTTTTTTTAAGTGTTAAAGTTTATGAAAAGGGGCATACATTTTCACTGGATAATTGATAAGGAAGAAGTTTCGTGATCATAGGTCAATATTTTGCTAAGTTATGAGCTAGTTTACATTGCTAGTTAACGTTTTATGAAAAGTGGACATAACTCTGCCAAAATGAAAGCCAGAGTTATTGGACATGTGTAACGGCATTCCTTCAGTTAAGATGAATATGTGTGTGCAGTTTCATGAACATACGTCAAATACTCTTCAAGTTATGGCCAGTTATGAGCTTGGTTAGGCTGCAGGTTAAAGATTTATAAGAAGGGGCATAACTCTGCTTAAATGAAAGTCAGAGTTATTGGTCATGGGTAACGATATTCTGTGTGGTAAGATGAATGCGTGTACAGTTTCATGAAGATAGGTCAAATACTTCTTAAGTTATGGCCAGTTATGAGCTTGGTTAGGTTGCAGATAGAAGTTTATGAAAAGGGGCATAACTCAGTCAAAATGAAAGTAAGTTATTGGTCATGGGTAACAATATTCTTTGTGGTAAGATGAATATATGTGTGAAGTTTCATGAATATAGGTCAAATACTTCTTAAGTTATGGCTAGTTATGAGCCTGGTTAGGTTGCAGGAAAGGGAGCATAACTCTTGTCAAAATGAAAGAGTTATTGGATATGTGTAACAGCATTCCTTAGGTTAAGATGAAAATGTGTATGAAGTTTCATGAACATATGTCCAATACTTTTCAAGTTATGGCCAATGTTTGTTTGCAGGTTAAAGTGTGACGGACGACAACGGACAAGTGATCCTTAAGTGTCTGCCATTCTACGCAGACAACACAATAACTTACATATTTTGAGAATTCAAACTCTATAGATACAAAATTTAACCAGCCAGGTCAAACTCCAAAACTGAAGCGTCTAATTAAGAGTTACCAACTCATAATTCATTTCACGCATATTCAATCATGGGTATTTTAAGAAACCGTGAATAAACCTTTACTTTTAATTGGCACATATATATTATTATATGACCTGAACACCTGGACAGAGTTTTGATAAATAGTTTTGTATTGTAATTCAGACATTATTTGGCGGGTTAGTTTCTTTAAAGAAGCGCAAGAGTAAACGTCAATTTTGCTTTGTGATGTTATTACTGGTCAATATTATTTAAAAATGTATTCCCATTTTTTCGGTGTTCACGGGGTTATAAATGCTAATAGTAAATAGCAAATTCCATTAAGCGAGTTAGCATTTTATTTTTGCCATTCACTTTCGGTGCTTATGCGGTTTTAAATGGAACAAATGCAAATTCTTATATCTACATTATTTTTCCGTCATTATAGTACCAACAACAGCGTGCCTTGGGAGAATGATGATGATAAAAAAGTGTGAGACAGACGACTACCTCAGAGAGACAGACGACTACCTCAGAGAAACAGATGACTACCTCAGAGAGACAGATGACTACCTCAGAGAGACAGATGACTACCTCAGAGAGACAGATGACTACCTCAGAGACAGACGACTACCTCAGAGAGACAGACGACTACCTCAGAGAGACAGATGACTACCTCAGAGAGACAGACGACTACCTCAGAGAAACAGACGACTACCTCAGAGAGACAGATGACTACCTCAGAGAGACAGATGACTACCTCAGAGACAGACGACTACCTCAGAGAGACAGACGACTACCTCAGAGAGACAGACGACTACCTCAGAGAGACAGATGACTACCTCAGAGAGACAGACGACTACCTCAGAGAGACAGACGACTACCTCAGAGAGACAGACGACTACCTCAGAGAGACAGATGACTACCTCAGAGAGACAGACGACTACCTCAGTGAGACAGACGACTACCTCAGAGAGACAGACGACTACCTCAGAGCCATTTTCTATCGAGACACATTGGATGCGTGCGCAGAAGCTCTGCCTCCTTGAAATTTATTCGAAATAAAACGCAGTTTTTTTCAACAAAAAGAATCATTAATGACAATTGAATGTAAATAAAATGTACTGACCCACTTACGAACATGGTGTAGTGGTTAGCTGCCTACCTAGTGGAGAATGTCCCTAAGCTCCCTCTGTTTTATCAGAAGTGGACCTTAGATTAACAAAGACTGTCCCATAATTTAACAGTTTTTCTTGCATACCAGATAAGGTTATTCCCGTTTTACATGGGGGATAGAAAGCCTGATCTTACACGTGGGGGAAGATAAGTCGTGCGTTGATATCAAAAATGACAGTTACATGACGTCATTGTGTACATACAAAACGTTAGTAGTTGGCAACGTCATTGCGCAGAATGTAAACGATATGAAAGAAAAAGAATCAACCATGGGTATCCCGTTCAGACAGGGAAATTATTATACCTCATGTTGAAATTCCCGATCTTCACCAGATACCCATGAACATTTTTTATAATCAATCATGCATGTAAAAGAACCAGAGGACAAAAACAGAGTGATCCAAGAGAAGTTTGCACCCATTCCATTCTGGTCGTAGCTCTGTATAATTATAAACCTAAAAAACATCAATTTAACTCAATAAAAAGTTCCGATCTGTCAATCAAGGTTACATCCACAAGAGATTTGAGCAAAATAAACGTTCAGTTGATATTTACACCTGTACCAAAAGCATGTGTTGTCCCACAATTTTTTTTACAATAGATCACATGGCCAATTTTTTTGGGAACTTGACCGAGAAATAATATAGGGAGGAGCTATAAACTGAATGTCATAACTATCTGTTAAACATTTCCTCACAACAAAGAACATTCTTGTGATCATATGTCACAATAAAATACCTCATCCATGTCCACCTTCCCTTGCTCCACAGCATCGGGAAAGCCATCCATACCGAGCAGGAAACCATCTTCTCCAACCAACGTTTTGTGGGGAACCTTGCTCACTGGAGTACCTTCTGTCAGATTCATGTGCATACCTGAAATATGGGTAATAACCCGTATTACTAAAAGGGAGGATTGATTTGGTAAAAGGCATGAGAGTTCTGGTACTGGTAACACAGATGATGTACATGTATACCTACTTTCAAAATTGTTTGTCAATAGGTTTTTGGAATGTGATGTTTCTTTGAAAGTTTCAAAGATTTCTGTCCATTCTTTTAATTTTTTTTAAATATGACTACATATAAAATCTTTACCAACAAGAGTTGCGCGCTTATAAGTGGCTGTCAACCGAAAAGTGTATGTGGTTCTGTATAACTGCTTCAATTACCAGCTTGTCAACTTCCATTGTTTTTTAAACTAAGCATATCAGAAAATGTCACTGCATATTATAATTAATGTAATGTTCTCTACTACTATGGGTCAGTTCAGTGGATGGAAGTTATTAAAATAACAAGAATTATGTCCAGTTAGTTTAGATATGAAATCTGTACTTCACCATGTTATATAATTAAATGTAATAAAATTTGGAGATGGTATATGTATTTTGAAATTTGGAGACAGTACATGTATTTAAGAGTCCACTGACCTTGTCACAGGGTCGGTTTAAGGCTGAAAGTTATTGGAATAAGAACAATGACCGGTGATGTTATATATGAAATTTGAACACTCTACTCTATAGCAAAAAATAATTAACGCACATTTTAACAAAGTTTTTGAAGACGGTACATGTATTTATGTGGCACTGACTCCGACCCGTTGTCAGTTGGAGATCTGGAAGTTATTGGCATTAATAATGACAATGACAAGGAGGTTATATATGAAATTTGAACACTCTTCTCCAAAGAACCAAAAAGTTATAAGAATTTAACGCACTTTAACACATTTATTTTGGAGATGGTACTTGTATTTAAGAGGCAAATGACCTTGACACAGGGTCAGTTGGAGGCTGATAGTTATTGTACTAAGACGAACAATAACCTGTAATGTTATATATGAAATTTGAACACTCTACTCCAAAGGACAACAAAGTTATAACAACTTTGACGCAACTTTGACGCAAATTTTGACGCAAACTTCAAAGCTGACATATTGCATTATAACTTTCTAGTCCTTGGGAGTAAAATGTTCAAATTTTATATATATATAACTCCTGGCCATTGTCCTTCTTAATGCAAATAACTTCCAGCCCTCCAACTGACCCTGGGTTGGAGTCTCGGACCCAGGGTCAGTTGGAGGGCTGGAAGTTATTGGCATTAAGACGGACAATGACCAGGAAGTTATATAGGAAATTTGAACATTCTATCCCAAGGACAAAAAAGTTATAACACAATATGTTGGCGCCGTCGAGCCCGCTAACTTTAGCGGCACCAATGTCTCGCATTTTTTCAAAAGGCGGGACGAAAAAAGGCGGGACATAAACCTAAGTGCAAAATGGTGATAATTCTATAGTAAAATGCATGACAGAATTATGGTGCTTTTCACATACAGTTGTGTAACAATGAGGAACATGTGTACAAAGCTTTCTGACAATTGTTTTAGCTCTACTGGCAAAAAAAGGCCATAAAAGCTTATGGGATGATGAGTTGTCCGTCGTCCGTCCGTCAATTTTTGCCTTGTGAACACTCTAGGGCCTTCATTATTAATCGGATCTTTACGAAACTTTGCCAGTGTCTTTATATCAATGAAAGCTAGGACAAGTTCAAATTCCAGCCAGATCGAATTTGTTTCACCGGTGTTATGGCCCTTGTTTTGCTGTAAAATGCCATATTAAGCCTTGTGAACACCTTCATTTATTATTTGATCTTTATCAAACTTGCATAGATTGTTAATATCAATGAAAGCTCAGACAAGTTCGAAAACCAACCAAATCGGATCAGTAACACCAGAGTTATGGCCCTTGTTTTTTTCTGAAAAATGCCATTTTCTGCCTTGTGAACATTCTAGCACCTTTGTTTATTATTTGATCTTTACCAAACTTACAAAGATTGTTAATATCAATAAAAGCTTGGACAAGTTTGAAAAACAGCTAAATTGGGTTAGTAACACCAGAGTTATGGCCCTTGTTTTGCTGAAAAACTTGTGAACACTTTAGCACCTTCATTTATTATTTGAACTTTATCAAACTTGCACAGATTGTTAATATCAATGAAAGCTCGGAAAAGTTCGAAAACCAGCCTAATCGGATGGGTAACACCGGAGTTATGGCCCTTGTTTTTTCTGAAAAATGTCGTTTTTTGCCTCGTGAACACTCTAGCACCATCATTTATTATTTGATCTTTACCAAACTTGCAAAGATAGTTAATATTGACGAAAGCTCTGACAAGTTCAAAAACCAGCCAGATCAGACCAGTTACAGAGGTGATTGATTTAGTTAAAAATGATGCCTCTTTAAGAAGACAGTACCTTCATTTTACATCCGATCTTTACCAAACTTTAACAGATTGTTAATATCAATGAAAGCTTGGATAATTCGAAAAAAAAGCACCTATATCGGATACGGAACACCAGTTATGTGCCATTTATATAATTATTGCAAAATGCCATTTTCAGCCTTGTGAACACTCTAGTGCCTTCATTTTGTATTTGATCTTTCCCAAACTTGGCCAGATTGTTGATATCAATGAAAACTCAGACGAGTTTGAAAACCAGCTAGGTTGGTGAGTTTTTTTTCAGTTTTTGGTAATGTACGCTGGAAACCCCAGGGGTCGTGGGTTCAATTCTCACTGGAGGCTTTTTTTTCTTTTCTTTTTTTCGTAAGAAACCTTGGTTCAAAGGTTATATTTTTTTATTTTTTTAATTTTATTAAATATTTTCATTGTTTTTTTTTTAGATTGTTTTTTTCTCATAAGAAACCTTCTTTCATTTTCCCTTAATTGGGAGCGTAGGGACCTTGTTGGATCAGTTTTACGTAAAGGTATAGGGAAGAACTTCAAAAATCTTCTACTCTGAAACTACAAGAGAGAAAGGTTTAATACTTCTTATATACAATGTATATTATCAGACAATTTTGTTCAAATCTGACAATAAGAATAGGGCAGGTTCCCGGATTCCTATGTATCCTTGCACTCTCTCTGGGGCGGCTCTAAATAACCTATACTGTGTTGATGAGCCGTTAAACAACACTCGATTCAATTCAATTCAAAGGTGACCCTATTTGCGCACAATATGACCTATTTATGTGTTGACGTGCCGTAAAACACCATTCATTCATTCAAAGGTGACCCTGGTGTCAAATTTTGCCCCGCCCCAGGGTTCCCAGTTTTACATAGACTTATATAGGGAAAAACTTCAAAAATCTGCTTCTCTGAAACTATAAGAGCCAAAGGTTTAATATTTTGTATTTTTAACATCAGCTTATTGTCCTCTACCAAGTTTGTTCAAATGGAGACCCTGGGGTCAAACTTGGCCTTGCCCCAGGGGTCACTGTTTTACATCGACTGATATAGGGGAAAACTAAAAAAAATCTTCTCTTAAACTACAGAGCCAACAGTTTAATATTTTGTATTTAGACTCAGCTTATGGTCCTCTACCTAGTTTGTTCAAAATACATCCCTCCCACTATATGACACTTTATAAAAAACATATCTGAAAAACAATCCTTCTATCCCCCCATCCCCAATCTCCACCCCACCCCATGGACACCATATAGCAAGTAGAGCGATACAGGCCCTCTTGGGCCTCTTGTTTGGAATATGACATTGTACATTCACAATTTTAACCAAAAATATAAGTGGAATAGGAGAATGATTATAGTAAAATGCATGAAAGAGCTATAGTGCTTGTCACGTATGGTTGTGTAATGATGATGAATATGTATGCCAAGATTAAACGCTTCAAACGTTATTTGGAATGTGCCTGTACATTCAACATTTTAACCAAACATCTAAGTGGAAAAGGGAGATAATTCTGACAGACAGACAGACGGACATCACCAAACCGTAAGCCTGGATTTGCTTCGCAGTCTGGCTTATAAGAAAGAAAGGAAAGAGAAATACAAGCACTTCTAAAGAATTAAAATACCCATGGGCATTCCAACTGACAAAGCCTTCTCGATAGCACTCTCCACCGACACGCCATTCATCATGACGGAGACGTTAGTGATGGCCCCGCGTCTGTAACACTCCAGTATCCCATCATCCCTCTCTACACTGTACCCATAGTCATCTGCATTCACGATCAGGAAGCGCTGTTTTACATTTTCTGCAGTCATGGCGCAAGATTGCATCGACTAAATCTTGCAAGTTACTGCTGAAAAACATGAGTAATGATAATGTGATTTAAAAATTTGAACAATTTTATGTATGAAGAAACAAAACTACAGTTTCACAATGGAGCACATCGTGGGTGGCTGAACAGAAAGGATTTTGACTGAGCACAATTACATGCTATAATGCTAACCTTGGTAAAGGTATCAATTGCATTTCTAGAAAATCAGAAATGAAATCTTTCTATATTTAGTGTATTGCTTGCCATGGCAGACACCTTAGCTTTTACAGGAAGTTGAATTTCTTTCTGTCCAAACTTCAAATCACCTTTAATGTACCAGAGAAGTTCAAGAAGATCCCACCAGTAGATTAGGAGAAATAGAAGGGTGTTCCACGGAACTGTGTTGCCTGCCATGTGCTTATTTAAAGTTATGAGCTCGGTCAGGCTGCAGGATAAAGTTTTATGAAAAGGGGCATAACTCTGCCAAAATGAAAGTCAGAGTTATTATACAGTGTAGTAACATTCCTTGGGGTAAGATGAAGATGATTATGAAGGTTCAAGAACATAGGTCAAATACATATCTTACATGGTTTATTAAAATAGTCAATGTTGATTGGTTATTGGGGTGGTCTGGAAAAAGCTATATAAACCTCTGACGTCATGTACGTCGACCGTTAAGACATCATTTTAAATGCCAGAAAACACGTTACCCGTTGAGATGTCATTTTAAACGTCAGATGCAAAACAACAACGCAATGAAATGCATTATTTTTAGCGACGCTGCGTTCCAACAACACATTTAAATAGGATGAAGCTGTGATTCTTCTCATTTGATGTTGAGAGATAGGCATAAAAAGTAAGTTGTGAGAATTTGTTTGTATTTTATGCAATCTCTCGACAAATGTGTTTCATGATACATAAAACTCCATGATAGATAAGAAATAAAATATTTCCAGCGGGTTTATATTGTGCGAGATCAAAACCTGGTGTTTGGGACTTGAAACACATCGAAACTGCGGGCCTACGGCCCTTGGTATCGATGAACTTCAAGTCCCGCCCGTCTGGGACAATATAAACATGCTGGAAATATTTCATTTCTTAATTCAAGTTATGGTCAAGGTCAGGTTGCTGGTTAAAGTGTGACGGACAGACAGACAAAGAGGGACGATGGACAAAGTGATCCCTAAGTGTCTACATGCGACACAAAAAAGCAATCACGAGTTGTTTTCTTTTAAAGTCCAAGTAAACAAAGATGGCCACTGGTAAACAATCTTGAAAAAAAAGACTAATAAAAACACAATTTATTGTTTGAATCAACTACATGTCATGTAGATCACTTCAGTAAGTGTATCACATATCAATTTATCATGTCGATCTGCATAATTCTGCTGAAACAGGGTGCCTGATATAAAATCTTATCTTGGCAATTACTTTCCTATCCTGTCAGGGGCACCTCTTTTGATGACGTCTGGGTACTTTTGAACAGAAAAAAATGGAAAACAGGTATCTTAAATGATTTTAAACGATCAACATGATAATTAGAATATCATGTTAATGCCTGATCGTATCCAGTTTATCAGGTTTGGATGCGATCAGGCACTAACATGATATTCTCCATATCTCTTGTATTTCAACAGGTTACACACTTCCCTTCTTTTTTTTGTTTTTCAGGCAAGGCTGTGATTTTGAATACCACAGGGAGTTGAATTACTATTTAGAAATCACTGGTAATGTTCAGTTAAATTTGCATGAACACAAAAAGTAGTTTAGGAAACTTAAACTAATGATTAAAGGTTGTTTTCATCATGGATTTATATGTACACCCTGACATATAAATCCATGCTGTTGGTGACAATCTTTCAAGAAAGACAGATAAAAAAAATAAAAAATTATAATAGTAATTAATTTTCATTATATTTCATGCCAATCACTTTAGTCATAACACCATCCATGGTGGGTCTAGATAAGTAGTGCTGTAGATCATACAGTGATAAACTTTCCTGTTTTAGTCTATATTTAGATGTTGTGGCCATCTTGGATTTCACATACAATTGAGTTTCAATTTAGGCCAACAAGACTGGTAGAAATAAAAAGTGGAACATCATTAAAACCACCTAGTGATTTTGAACGAGTTTAAAAAAATGTCAGTGGTGGACATTTAGTCAATCTCAATAAAATAAGACCTTTTATTATGCTACAATACTCTGTGCAAAAAGGGAGAAGCAGAGAGTATCAAAGCGTAATTAGGATTTGATTTTTATGAGACTGCCATTTAGTAATGATGATTTAAATGAATTTGGTATATACTGAACCAACAAATGTCACACCAATCATTTTTGTAGAGGACTTGGGGTTCTTTTAGACGTGGTGATCACCCTGGTTTCACTGTCCAGAAATTAATATATATAGTTAAATTTCGTGAAAATTGGCCCTTGATCCTGGACAAGTTTTAAAAATAAATATAAAACAAGAGGCCAATGACCTTGAAGCTCTACTGATAGATTTTGTTAGCTAGATCAGCCATGGAAACCTGTGAAGTTCTATGGAAATAAGACCAACCCTTTCAGAGAAGTAGTCGCCACAAGTTTTTCCTATATCATTCTATGTAAAAAAAGATGGTTCCTGGCAGCCATGTTTGACATAGAATCAAAATAAATTTTGTTTAGGACCAACTACATGTCATGCCAGTCATTTTAGTAAAGGTTTCAAATCAATACCACTTTTGGTTTTTGAGAAGTAGTTGCCCCTAACTTGTATTTAAACTGTGGCAGCCATCTTGAATTTCCGGCCAACCTGATTATTTTCTTGGGACTAACTCGATATCAAGAGTGTGGTGAATCTACATACGGTGGGCTGTTAGCCTCACAACATCGCCGATTCAGTTCTAGATCCACGGACTCCACGGACTAAACGGGTGTTCCGGGACATCGACTACACGGACATACTGACACGACACTTCAACGACCGACTCCAAACATGTAAGACCTATTATTATTATCTCTGTATGTATTATATTCTATGTGATGACCACTCGGTTCACCACACTGGCGACGAGGATAGTCTTCGAACTCACTCATTGCGTTCAACATATAATTATGTTGAAAATCTTTTAATTTGTATTTATCGGATATTTTCATGCTATTTTACGGGACACACGCGTGTTTCGTATTTCGTCATTTGCTTTTGCCTTTGGTAAACGGCAATTGTGCCTGCGTATTAGTCGCATTCACGATATATTTCGACGTTATATTTCGACGTTATTTACGTTGAAATTTTAAGGTTTTTTGACTTAGAATATTTTGCCCACGTCCACGTGTGCGAAGCGCGTGTTCGAGAAATATTTAATTTCTCGTTTCTTATATTCATATCTTTTTTTTTGTGTATTTTGTCTCAATCAATTGGACATAATGTCTGATTCAGACAAAGTTGAAGACGATGGGGATCGTTTGCTTACCCCACCAGGGAAAGGTCAAAAAGACGAAACCCTCAATCCCCCACAATGGGCTGAACGCCTCATAGCAGCATTTGCTGACTTGACAGTCAAAATAAATAAGTTATGGCTCATAGAAGAAGGTTTCCCCCCGTTAAAGTCTTCACAATTTAGTGCATCGCACCCAACCTACCCTAGTGTAACACCAATCCAACCTGGTTATGAACAAACTTATGGCTCCACCAAACTCGGTGAGGTCACCACTAAACTCCATGAGGTCACAAAATCTCCAGATGTACCACAACCTGCGCCAGCACACACTGTGTTGTCGCCACCAGGTTTCAAACCAGCGCCCACTGTGTTGCCGCCACCAGGTTTTAAACCAGCGCACACTGTGTTGCCACCACCAGGTTTTAAACGCCACCCATCAGTCCCCGTTGACATCATTCATGTAACACCCCAATCAAGTGGGTTTCCATACCAAGGTCACAACTTCTCAATGCAGATACCCACTAACCTTATGAGCAACGGCAAAGCACCTACATATTACACTGCAGTTGACACCAGCAATGTTTCAGTGTGTATGACATGCAACATCTCCAACTCAGATACCTGCATACCTGAACCACTAACTGTAGGTACCTCGCAAATAGTCAACTACACGCCAGTATCGGGTACTCGTGCAACAGTTACGAGTAACCCAATAATAAAGTACACCCCTGTCACAAGTACATATACATCAGCTGTAAATTGCACAGTTGCTAATACACCAGTTGAAACGAACATTGCTGTACAGAGCTCCAAAGTCAACCACCCTGACATACACCATCGTTTGTCAGAGAGTGTTTGCAATGAAATCCAAAAATTAATGGATTTAGACCAGCGCCCCGTCATTTATCAGAGAGTGCCAGTAAGTGCTGTATCTTTTGATAGATACCGCTTTAAAGCTGATGTACAGTTGCATCGTCCAGACTCACAAGGGGGAGGAGATTCATGCATTGCATATGATCGTGTCCGCCGCCACCTCACTTTGTTCAATGAAACTGACAGTTATGATAGTTTCAAAACAGAATGCATCCCAATTGGCGCTCCAACGGGAACACCGCTTGATACACATTGTAAATCGGCTGTTTCCGGTTACAGAAATCGGGTTGACTATTGTGGATTCTCTCGCAACTTAAATGGTGCCACCATCCGGCACGCTGTAGTTTTTGGATGCGTTAGTTCTACTTTCCGAACTGGTTATTTTCGCGGTAAAGATGATCTTGCTTTCTGTGATGCAGTCCACAGATGGTTAAATTGTAGAGCATGTTATGTACTCTGGACTATGACATGGGCTATGTCACAGTTGGCCACTCAGGACCTGTTTTCTCTGTGGAGGTTACGAGATTCAGATAAAGGGGGAGGAGAAGTAGAAGTTGGTTAAGCTGCATTCAGCATTACTCGAGTGATTTGTAAATAGTTCAAGCATTATTGTTTTCATAGTTTTCCTCATATTGTCACCCTTCCATCACATTTGTGGTCCATTATAAACATTTTCGTAGTTTTAGTTGCCATGTGTTGGTGGAGTGGGTGGTTGATTACTTGAATTACTTTTTCAGTCGGCCAGTTGAGTCAGTTTAGGTCATACTCTGTATTGTTGTCATTTAGTTAGACGGTCGTTGAACTGACTTTCTATCTGGTAATCAGTACAGAGGTTTCTAAATTATATCGATTGGATTGCTTTAATGCAAATTTAAGTTGTTGTTCTTTGCTAGCTTAGACGGTCGTTGTACTGGCTTTCTAGTACAGACCAATGACATAATTATCTCTGCACTTATATTCAACTCTCACCTTCTTTCACCCATTTCATTCATAATCATGCTAACATAACTAATGTCACCCATCCTGTATATAAATCGCATTCATTATAGGAGTTGTCAATGCTCCTGATTTCCTTTGTAAGTCACCATCATAAGTCTTCAATATATTTCACATTATGTCGTATATGGTGAAGCTTCTTCTGTCGGAGTAGTTCCACTAATTTGACAAACTTAACTACAATTAACCACTTAAAAATGTGGCCTATAACCTTTCTTCTCGACTAAATATTTCAGTAACTCTGCATCTGACCATCCTTTACATGTCCCATTAAGCACTCGACTCGTCAGTTCATATTTCGCGTATAAGAACCCTTATTATTCCAACTACATCGTCTAAACTTAGGCGAACACTGCATGATACATCAACGTACAGGATATTCAACAGTTAAAACACAGTTTACTAATTGCGTAACAATAATCACTGGTATTCTAACAAACTAATTAACAACTATATGGATCTACAACATCATTTCTTGCTGTGTACATGTATGTCTGTTAACGATGCCTGCATCATCCGTCTACAATCCCATATCAAAAGGAGCCTACGCCTTCCTCCTTCATTCATAAGTGGGTGGAGTGTGGTGAATCTACATACGGTGGGCTGTTAGCCTCACAACATCGCCGATTCAGTTCTAGATCCACGGACTCCACGGACTAAACGGGTGTTCCGGGACATCGACTACACGGACATACTGACACGACACTTCAACGACCGACTCCAAACATGTAAGACCTATTATTATTATCTCTGTATGTATTATATTCTATGTGATGACCACTCAAGACCAACATTCCTGTAAAGTTATATGAAATTCATTTTGGTAAAGGTACCAAACCGATACCACTTTTGGTTTTAGAGAAACAGTCCCCACAAAATTATATTTAAAATCAAGTTTTAGCCATGGTGGCCATCTTGAATTTTAGGCCAACCTGTTTTTTACTTAGGACCAACTAGACATTAACAGCAACATTCCTATATTCCTAAATCCTAAATATTATGATTTATTATGCAACATTTCCTATGCAACATTATAATCTCATTCAATTTTATCCTAGTCTAAATAATATATCTTTTTCCAGCTTATAAAAGTGTCATAATGCTACCACAAATGTTAATTATAAAGCTGTTATCCATTAATCCCTTACAACATCAACCTTAGTATATTCTATTTGCTGCTCAACAGTAATTTCTACAAATCACCCTGAAATGATCCATATTCATAAATATAGCAGGTGTGTGACCAGGTCACAGGTCATGTTATGCAATTTATCCTGAGAGTTAGGTTACTATCTCACCAGCACACAAGTAGATTTGCGCTTGTCTCAGTGGTTGTATTTAGACAATCAGAATCAAAATAAAATCTTAAAATTCTACTATTTGTTTTCAGTCTTTTTCTGAGAGCCAAAAATACAAAGGAGATTTAATCCTTACCCCTCTATGAATATATAATGGACTGTCCTTTCTTTGAATATGGACCAATCCATTTATAGTACAAAGGGGTGCGCACGGTCAAATGACTGATGAGCACCCAGACAGTGTAAACCCTGATCAGCCTGCAAGATGTTGTGCCAGTCATTTTAGCAAAGGTTCAAGTCAACATCACTTACGGTTTTTGAGAAGTAGTCACCACAAAGTCGCATTTTTTAAATCTATTTTTAGCAGTGGTGGCCATCTTGAATTTCCTACGGACCTAAATTTTTGCTAGGATCAACTAGACATCAAGAGCAACATTCCTGTCAAGTTTCATGAAATGTTTGAGGGGGTTTGCAAGCGTCTGGCCACAGCAGAGGACCTTATTGACCTCAAAGGGTTCGCATTCCCAGATGGCGAGATCCCCCTGGGGAATCCTTACCTAGAGTATTTTTTAAGCATGTGTATATATCCTTAATACTGTACTCACGCCAAGCTCGCACTAGAGTAGGTACTGTATAGTGTACTCAGTTATGTGTAACACTATTAAATGTGTAAGCTGTACCTGTATTAACAGTACAGAATAACCACCAGCGATTTAAAGGCCAGGGTTGAGTATAAAAAAAAAATGGCCCCAGAGAAACGTTTCTGATCATTTTATGCATTATGCTGCTCAGAGAGGTTTAATCACAAATTTCTAAATAATAAAGCATCTTTAAACCATAAAATTTGGCATGTAAATACACTAAACATTACTCTATACAGATATATCAAAATAATTATATAATGTATTTATTTTCCATACTTTCTAGAACAAAACTTTTATTCCTAACTGTCAAATTTTGAATTTGGTGCATCTATTAATAGCTTTACCTGTAAAAATAAGATCAGTGATTGGTCAGAGTGCTGAAACCTTTATCTTGAAGCAGACGAAATATTAACTGGCTACAGTGTATACATAATGTGTGTAGATACTACATGAACTGGAGAATTGTAATAAAATAGGATAAACACTCACAGTGATTACAACAAGCAGTTAGGCCAAACAAAAAAATACCTGTGTTTCCGGTGGTTGCATGCTCTAAAAAAATAGGGTCGGTATTTTTATTTTTTTTTTAATTTTTTTTGAGCAAGATATTGTGAGATTCTACATGTATTTATCTCATAAACCCCATACAAGTTGATGATACAAGTTGATGATACAGCTGAAAGTTGCTCTGTGATGTCAGTTCAACGGAACGCTGGGGTTTAATCACTGAGGCAGTATAATACTTAAGATAACATTATGCTAAAATCTCTTACAAAGTACTAGGACAACAGTGTCTACTTTACCAGGAAAACAATATCCTGTATGCAAAAGTCCTTTCAGAATAAAAATTCCTTCGTCAGCTGCCAGAAAAAGGCACTGTGTTGTGTTAATTACATATTTCGTTTATTAGCCCTATACACCTATATCCACTCGTTTGAATTCTCTACCAGTATGTGTTAACTGTGTGGTCTCGGATGTCACTGTGGCCTATATTAGTATATATATTCACTTCCAATAGTTACATGTATACATTAGACCCTTTTCACACTTATACTTTTGTATCAGCAAATAGTGTATAGTATATGCTATTACAATCACCCACAGAACATTTGCTGTTTTCAGTGTATTGTAAGTTTGTTTGAAGTTGTTGTATTGTAAGGCCAAACCAAAAAATAGGTGTGTTTCCTATTGCATGCTCTAAAAAAATAGGGTCGGTAGGTATTTATTTTTTTATTTTTTTATTTTTTTTTGAGCAAGATATTGTGAGATTCTACATGTATTTATCTCATAAACCCCATACAAGTTGATGATACAGCTGAAAGTTGCTCTGTGATGTCAGTTTACCTCGATATATTGTGATAAATCATTGTTCAGAACAATTTTTTTTTTTATTATTATTTTTTATTTTTTTATTTATTTTTTTTCATAAAAAGTTTTAGGGTCGGCCCCTTAAAAATAGGGTGGGTCGGGCCACCGGAAACACAGGTATTTTTTTGTTTGGCCTAACTGCTTGTTGTAATCACTGTGAGTGTTTATGCTATTTTATTACAATTCTCCAGTTCATGCCCTGGCTCGATGAATATACGGCTTCAGAATATATGTAATAAAAAATGTAATTGCCCGGAACAGGATTTGAACCACAGACGTTGCACTTGTATGATGTACGTTTAACCACTAGACCACGGCTATATATTGGTATGTTGAAGCATTTTTAACACTCAAATAGGCATTACGTAATAACCAGCGCACACACAAACTCATCAAGCGCTAAATAACAAATCGAGATATGATTGTTTTGAGGCAGAATATTAGTTTCATATTGATAACATATAAAATTACGATGTTAATTTACACGTGCGACAAGGTGAACTATATATTTATTGATTAATCTTGAGTTGCGTTCAAATAGGTGAAGTTATTTTGCCTCTTAATAAGCGTTTCTCAAGAAGCGTTATAGCTCAGTGGATAGAGCACCTGACTTGAAATCAGAAGGTTGTGTTATTGAGTCCCGAAAGAGGGGACTTTTTCTTCTGTAAATCATAATTTTACCTGTGTATAGGTATGATGTGCACTGGTTTCAACATTGGACTAACGTTGTACAACAACGTTGGGTTAACGTTGTACAGCGACGTACGTTGGCCTTACATACGTTTGTCCAGTAGCCCCGATGTTGTCTACAAACATTGGACCAATGTAGACAAACGTTGGACTAACGTTGTACAACAATGTTTCAGTCAACGTTGGACCAATGTTGTTTAAACGTTGGTCCAACGTTAGTTTAAATGTTGGTCCAACGTTGTAGACAACAACGTTGATGCGATGTTGAAAATAAGACGTCGGTGCAACGTCGGGTTACGACATAATTGGACATAAAGGGACGTAATTATCTTTCTATATAAACATACATTCCCTTGTTGATGACTTTAATTTTATTGTTTTAAATGTGTTTTAACTCTTTTATTATATATAAATAAATAATTTAAGTAATAGCTATATAAACATACTGAATATATCAATATAAAGAAACCAGTTTTAAAGTTATAATAAATTATACAAATATCACGATATGTCAAGGCTTCGGATGAGACCTGCTCGCTAAAATGCTAAGTGCAATACAGCGAGGATAAATAAACGCTTATACACACGCTTCGGATGAGACTTAAAACCTAGGTCTGCTCGCTAAAATGCTTAGTGCAATACAGCGAGGATAAATAAACGCTTATACACACACGCTCATTCAACGGGGGATTCTTCCTGGGGACTCATATGGTAGAGGGACTATAAACCTTAGAAAGAAAGAAAGGCTCATTAAAATTGTTCTTTATGAAGCAGAACAAGTTCGCTACATTTCCACCATGCAGATTGAAGTGGATGGAACTGTCCATCCTTAGAAGTTGGACAACATGACGTCGATGCATGAGAAAGAAATTAAATTAAAATATAAAAATGTTGTATAAAGGTCAAATATTCGACTTTTAAAGACTGGAAAAGATAACGTTGGGGCGACGTTATTCCCACGTTGAAGCATTGGTACAACGATGTCTCAACGTTGGTCCAAAGTTGTAGACAATGTCGCTGCATCGTTTGGGCAGCTGGACAAACTTACGTTGGGTCGACGTTCCCACCAATGTTGAAGCTGACATTGAGCCAACATTGGTACAATGTTAGCATTGCCAGCTGGGCAGCTGGTTGAACCCATGAGACGCTTATAGCATTAAGTAGTTTCAGAGGAGTAGTCGCCACAAGTTTTTCCTATATAACTTGTAAACAAAGATGGCCGCTGGTGCAGATTACTTTGGAGGGGTAGAATCCCCACCAAATTCATGTTCATTTTATCATTTTTTGTTCATGTTCATTAAAGATCTTCATCATGATCCCTGCATTGTTTCAGGTGCCATCTCGCTCACATCAAAAGAGCAGTGGCAGACAAACAATAAACGTGGCTCCAGCGTAAATGGAGTTTCTACGATAGAATTTGCAGCAACTCTGCAGTTCAGGGTGAGAAGGTTCTAGGCCCATTTTCCATATTTTATCTCGATGTACATGGCGGATGAGCCTGGCATGTTCATACCTGTTAGGCGCCATATAACCTTTCATGTGTTGGTGCGCCTTAAAACCCAATTCAATTCAACTGGTTTGACATCCAATCAAAATGAACTTTGGTGAGGACCAACTGTCATGTCATGCCAGAAGTAGTCACCACAAAATCGCATTTTTAAAATCTATTTTTAGCCATGGTGGCCATCTTTAATTTCCGGCCAAACTGAATTTTTGCTAGGATCAACTAGACATCAAGAGCAACATTCCTGTCAAGTTCCATGAAATTCCATCAAGTAGTTTCAGAGGAGTAGTCGCCACAAAAAAAAGTTTACAGACAGATGTGGACGGACGGATGACGGACGACACACCATGGCATAAGCTCTGTTGATCTTTGATCAGTCGAGCTAAAGACACAGCACAATGAGTAAGACCATCGCATAAGACTAAATGTCTTAACTAGTAGAGCTAAATATAGTGTCACAATACTACCGGACATTGTAAACCTGATCAACCTGAGACTTTTACTCGCAGACTGATCTAGATTTACAATGGACGCAAAGGCTATTATAGTCGTGCTTAGTGGGTTAAGGGTTAAAATAGAAATGGCTTTACCCTATAAATATTTTTCGTAATTGTGTAGTCTCTAAGACCCTTTTAAATTATTTTATTTGTGCATGTTGGTTTCATTTATGGCATGTGCTGAAAATCTGTGGGGGTCCTTGTTCCCCCAGATCCCTGAAAGTAATGGCCATTGTTCCTAAGATCCCCAAAATTATTTGCCAAAGTTCCCCAAAAGTATTTTGCCCATGTTCCCTAGATCCTTAAAAGTATTTACATTGTTCCCCAAAAGTTTTAAACATAGTTCCCTAAAAGTACCAAATATTGTTCGCTTAATAACCCTTATGACAGGTAGTCTTCTCTGGACCGCTTTTACCTTTTAGATATCAAAAAAAATACACCAGTGTTCTGTGGGGCTATTTTTATGCCCCCGAAAAGGTTTTAGGGGCATATAGTAATCGCACCGTCCGTCCGTCCTTCTGTCCATCCGGACGTCCGTCATTCCACAGTTTGTGTCCGGACTGTACCTTCAAAACCCCTGCGTGGATTTTTAATTAACTTGGCATAAGTGATCAGGATCCAGGTCTGTACCTCAAAGGTCAATGTCACACTTGCAGTTCATAGGTCAAAAACAAGTCCGCAATTTTGTGTCCGGACCGTAACGTCACCACCCATGCAAGGATTTTTAAATAACTTGGCACAACTGATCACCATAACAAGACGATGTGTCGCGCACAAAACCCAGGTCCGTACCTTAAAGGTCATGGTCACTTGCAGTTCATAGGTCAAAAAAAGGTATGCATTTTCGTGTCCGGACTGTAACATCACAACCCCTGCAGGGATTTTTAAATTACTTGGCACAAGTGATCACCATAACAAGACGATATGTCGCGCACAAAACCCAGGTCCGTATCTCAAAGGTGAAGGTCACACTTGCAGTTCATAGGTCAAAAACACGTACGCAATTTCACGTATGGACCGTAATGTCACAACCTCTACAGATCTTCAAGGTGAAGGTCACAGTTGGAGGTCAAATCGTGTCCGGTCAATAACTCTGGCATTCATGGACGGATTTTCAAATAACTTGGCACAAGTGCTCACCACAAGAAGACTATGTGTCGCGCACAAAATCCAGGTCTGTGGCCCAAAGGTCAAGGTCACACTTAGAGGTCAAAGGTCAAATCGTGTCCGGTCAATTCCTTTTGCATGCCTGGACGGATTTTCAAAAATAACTTGGCACAAGTGCTCACCACAACCAAACGACGTGTCGCGCACAAAATACAGGTCCATGCCTCCAAGGTGAAGGTCATACTTTGAGGTCAAAGGTCACTTCAAGGGTATTTGTCACTTACAGTGATATTTCTTGTTAGCTCTACTTATGCCGTGGTGCGTTGTCCGTCATCCGTCTGTCCATCAACTTTTTTGTATAGTGACTACTCCTCTGAAACTACTGGATGGATTTTCATGAAACTTTAGAGAAATGTTGCCCATGATGTCTAGTTGATCCTAGCAAAGATTCACGTTGATGTGAAATTCAAGATGGCCGCCAAAGCTAAAAAAATATTTTTAGAAAACAAGTTTGTAGCGCAACTACTTCTTTAAAACTATAAGTGATATCAACATGGGACTTTTTCTAAAATGATCAGCATGATATGATGTTGGTCCTTGTCGAAAATCATTTTGATTCGACATTAAACATGGCTTTGTTTACATAGAGTTATATAGCAAAGACTTTTAGCGACTTCTCCTCTGAAACCTCTAGGTATTTTGCTTCTTTTTTTAAAAAAAACAGTACTATAGTGGGCTTGTGTATTACCTCAATATTATCAAATATTACACATAAGATACGTTCATACGAATTAACGTGTATATCAACTCACACTACTGTATAATATATATACTCTATATAGCAACTTATTAATTATATATAACAATTGGGTAGACTGGTCAATACACAGTTTACGACCAAAATATATAATATGCAGCAAAACATTAGCAAACTGGAAAAAACACTGGGGATGAGAAAAAAAAACATGGCTAGTGTACTAACTGGGCATGTCACTACCACGAGACAGTTTGAAACCGCAGCTGTGGCCAGACACCTGGAACCCCCCCTTTACCACATGTATTTTCATGAAGCTTCACTGGAATGTTGCTCTTGACGTCTAGTTGATCCTTGAAAAAATTCAGGTCAGCTGGAAATTCAAAATGGCCACCATGGCTAAAAATTGATTTTTAAAAAACAAGTTTGTAGCGACTACTTCTTGAAAACTAAAAGTGATATTGATATGGGACTTTTTCTAAAATGATCATCATGACATAATTTTGGTCCTTGTCGAAAATCTTTTTGAATCCACATTAAACATGGCTGCAGTGGCCATCTTTGTTTACATAAGAGTTATATAGGAAATACTTGTAGCGACTACTCCTCTGAAACTACTTTAAGGATTTTCATGACACTTAACAGAAATGTTGCCCATGATGTCTAGTTGATCCCAGCAAAATTTCAGGTCAGTCAGAAATTCAAGATAGCCACCATGGCTAAAAATACATTTTTTTAGAAATGGTCCCATATCAATATGGGACTTTTTCTAAAATGATCAGCATGACATGATGTTGGTCCTTGTTGAAAATTATTTTGATTCAGCATTAAACATGGTTGCCAGCGGCTATCTTTGTTTACATAGTGTTATATAGTAAAAACTTGTAGCGACTACTCCTCTGAAACTACTTGACAGATTTAATGAAACTTCACAGGAATGCTGATCTAGCTATCAAAAACCTATCAGTAGAGCTTCAAGGGTGTGTGTGTGTGTGTGTCGTTCTAAGGTTTATAGACCGTCCGCCAACTAACACGACAAGTTTCCCTGCCGCGATGGGCACAATAGAGTCTGGTCTGTTTTAGATGAGTGTTTAGGTTGATCTGGTGCTGCTGTGTAGTGTAGTCGTTTCTCTTGTAGGTGTGTAGTGTTGTGTCGCTGCTGCTCTATGTAGTTTCGCTGTGGCGGTGAAGTGGTCTGGTCGAGATGGTCTACATCCGCTAAGGTGGTGCTCCTACATCTGCTACAGGTCGGGTTCTCTGTTTGGGGCCACACCCATCACAGTATGACCCCTGCGCCGCACACTCCGCCCGACGTCCTTCCCCCTTGGTTGTCAAATGTAGGCCGAATGGGTCATTAGTCCTTCCGGCCCGCGGACAAGACTTCCAGGATCTGTGGACGTCAGATGATGTGTGCTGTGATGGGACGCAGGAGACATCTTCACTTTCAGTCAATCAGCAATCATCCGTTCTTGCAGCAGACTATCCAGTATATTGCAAGTAAAACGGTGTTCTGGCAGTCCCTGCGGTACGTTCGAGGGAGGTGCGGGCAAGGATCGACCCACTAGGTCAATCCTCTTCGATTGCTGACTGTGCCTTCTCCGCGACCTGCACACTGTGAAGATCAGGAGAGGTAGAGCTTCAAGGTCATTAACCTCTTGTTTATATAGCCACCATACTTAACAGGTACGGTTATAACATTCAGATTCTTCGTATTGACCTATTTGGCTCCTTTTTCACAAAACAAATGATGATGAAACAAGAGGTCCATGACCTTGAAACGCTCTCCTAAAGATCTGAACAGCTACGCCTTGGAAAGGTATCATAACCTTTTATATGTTTGTCATTATTTGAATGGGTAGTGTTTGTTAATCATTAAACAATACAAATTTTTTTGTCAGAGGAAATACATTTTATTTGCAATATTTCTCAAATGAAAATCATTTTTGTAACAGGAGTAAAATTCCTGTAAAGTTTCATGAAAATCCTTCCAGTAGTGTTAGAAGAGTAGTTGCCACAAATTTTCTATATGTTACTCTGTGTAAACAACGATGGCAGCTGGTGGCCATGTTTGACGTCAAATCAAAAGAAATGCAGTAGTCACGACAAAATTGTATTTTTAAAATCTTTTTTTAGCTGTCATTGCCATCTTAAAGTTTCGGCTAACTTGATATATACTTAACAAACTAGACATCAAGAACAACATTCCTATACTGTTTCATGAAAATCTATGGAGTAGTCACAAGTTTTTCCTATATATAACTCTCTGTAAACAAAGATGTCCGCTGGCAGACAAGTTTGATAGAGAATCAAAATGGGCTTTGTTTAGGACCAACTACATGTCATGTCTGACACCGAATCAAACTGAATTTTGTTTAGATCCAACTACATGTTACGCTTGTCATTATTTTGGTATAGGTTAAAAATTAATACCACTTGTACTATCACCCTGTACTATCACCCTCGCGTGAGATAGTAAGAAATTACACATTGTTGTCTATGGGGATTTAGCATGGGCATTTTATGTGAGGTATAATAAACATGATTGTTTACCATATTACTTCTAATATGAGCTTTAAAAGACTGTATGACTCTGCCGAAATGAAATTCAGAGTTATTGGTCATGGATATGGTAAGATGAAGATGTGTTAAGGAAAATATGAATGCTAACCTACTGAATGCTGACAACAGTGTTTGACGGCATTAACAGTTACTATAAACCCTCGGTTTTGTGAAGATGAGATTGCTTGAAACATGTTTGATAAACATGTCACTTTAGTCGAGACACCATGTTGTGCGCAACTCTTGTCTAAATAGTATGTATTAGTAAGTCTGGCTCGCTTAGCTCAGTTGATAGCGAAGTCGACTATTGTGACATTCTATTATTATTACCCGCAAGTGTAACTTTAGTGTGGGTTTTTATACCGCTATTGAATTCCGTCAAACAATCGTGTTTTTTTTCAGTAAATATTCAATAATGGTTGTGTTTTATAAGCTAAAAGTTACGGACATTGTCTCTTTCAATACTGAGCATAGACTGCTCCATGGCGTTTGACTAAAACGCGACATGCGCAATGAAGCAGTCCATACCGAGCAATTTTGTAGGCTGAAATCTGGTTGGCTAATCATAAGATCAATCTGACGTGACCTCCAATGCAGTGTCGTCAGATCCTTAGTAGTGTAGAGCATCGTAGCGTGATAAAGGGTCTGATTTTAACGAGATTGCCATCATTGATTGCCTAATATATTACAGAATTTTCCACACTAATATTGTATAATGACCTGTTAGCACATTTTATCTCAAGCTCTTTCGAATTGATTGTTCCCAAACTTAATATGCACATGATGACCGTATGTCCTTGTACATCATCCATGTTTAATGCCGCATCTAAATAATTTTCAACAAGGACCAATATCATGTCATGCTGATCATTTTCGAAAAAAGTCCCATATCAATATCACTTACAGTTTTCATGAAGTAGTCGCTACAAACTTGTTAAATATATTAAAAAATCTATTTTTAGCCATGGCGGCCATTTCCATCCAACCTGAAATTTTGCTAGGATCAACTAGACATCAAGAGCAACATTTCTGTTAAGTTTCATCATGAAAATCCTTCAAATAGTCTAAGAGGAGTAGTCGCCACATGTTTTTCCTATATAACTATGTAAAAAAAGATGGCCACTGGCTGCCATGTTTGAAAATGAATCTTGGTTAGGACTAAGTACATGTCGCACCAGTAATTTTAGTAAAGGTTCCAATTCAGTTTCACTTACGGTTTTTGAGAAGTAGTCGCCACAAAGTCGCATTTTTAAAATCTATTTTAGCAGTGGCGGCCATGCATCTTCAATTTCCTACCGACCTGAATTTTTGCTAGGATCAACAAGTCATCAAGAGCAACATTCCTGTCAAGTTCCATGAAATTCCATCTGGTTGTTTCAGAGGAGTAGTCGCCACAAGTTTTTCCTATATAACTCTATATAACCAAAGATGGTCGCTGGTAGGCATGTTTGACATCCAATCAAATTGAACTTTGGTTAGGGTCAACTACATGTCGTGTCAGTCATTTTGGTAAAAGTTCCAAATCAATGTCACTACCCGGTTTTTGAGAAGTAGCCGCCACAAAATCACATTTTTAAAATCTATTTTTAGCTGGGACAGCCATCTTGAATTTCCGGCTGACCTGAATTTTTGCTTGGATCAACTAGACTTCAAGAGCAACATTCCTGTGAAGTTTCATGAAAATGTATCAAGTAGTTTCAGAGGAGTAGTCGCCACAAGTTTTTCCTATATAACTCTCTGTAAACAAAGATGGCTGCTGGCGGCCATGTTTGACATCCAATCAAAATGAACTTTGGTTAGGATCAACTACATGTCATGCCAGTAACTTTGGTAAAGGTTCCAAATCAAAATCACTTACGTTTTTTTGAGAAGTAGTCACCACAAAATCGCATTTTTAAAAATCTATTTTTAGCTGTGGTGGCCATCTTGAATTTCTGGCCAACCTGAATTTTTGCTAGGATCAACTAGACATGAAGAGCAACATTCCTGTGAAGTTTCATGAAAATCAGTCCAGTAGTTTCAAAGGAGTAGTCGCCACAAAACAAAGTTTACAGCCCTGCGGACGCCGCACCACGGCATAAGCTCTGCTGAACTTTGATCAGTCGAGATAAAAACGAAGACAAAAATTATATTGTTTCACAAAACAAGGTCCTCAAAATTACATTTAATACAGATCCAACAATAACTGGTGCCCCCAAAAAGATCGGTTTATATAATTAATGTTCTCCCAATTAGCACATTGTTTTACAGTCTTTGAATGAAATCAGCTTGATATTCAAGGCTTTATGAAGCCCATCATATCTCAATCAATGATGTACACAAAAAGGTCATATTTATAAGTGTATTATATTTATCATGATGGCCCCTGTTTTCAGCATGTTAAGAACATTTTACAAAGATTTTTTTTATTAAAATATTAAATTTTCATATATGTCTGTCAACATAGATTATAGTAAGCCATGGCGATATTTTTTCCCCCAAAATAAAGTCGAGGGCTTTCGGGGTGGTCACAAAAAGTTTTGATTTTTTTATTATTTCAAAAAGTATCTATGTCTTGAAAACCAACATAGTGATAAAAGGTACCTTGAAGATCTACTGATATGTTTTTGACAGCTAGATCAGCATTCCTGTGAAGTTTCATGAAAATCCGTCGAGTAGTTTCAGAGGAGTAGTCGCTACAAGTTTTCATTATATAACTCTATGTAAACAAAGATGGCCTCTGGCGGCCATGTTTAACGTCAAATCGAAATAATTTTTGACAAGGATCAACATCATGTCATACTGATCATTTTAGAAAAAGTCCCATATCAATATCACTTATAGTTTTCAAGAAGTAGTCGCTACAAACTTGTATTTTGAAAATCTATTTTTAGTCTTGGCGGCCATCTTGAATTTCCGGCTGACCTGAAATTTTGCTAGGATCAATAAGACATCAAGAGCAACATTCCTGTGAAGTTTCATGAAAATCCATCAAGTAGTTACAGAGGAGTAGTCGCTACAAATTTTTACTAGATAAACCTATGTAAACAAAGATGGCCGCTGACAGCCATGTTTAACATCGAATCAAAACGATTTTTGACAAGGACCAACATCATGTCATGCTGATTATTTTAGAAAAAGTCCCATATCAATATCCCTTATAGTTTTCAAGAAACAGTCGCTACAAACTTGTATTTCGAAAATCTATTTTTAGCCGGGACAGCCATCTTGAATTTCCGGCTGACCTGAATTTTTGCTTGGATCAACTAGACATCAAGAGCAACATTCCTGTGAAGTTTCATGAAAATGTATCAAGTAGTTTCAGAGGAGTAGTCGCCACAAGTTTTTCCTATATAACTCTATGTAAACAAAGATGGCTGCTGGCGGCCATGTTTGACATCCAATCAAAGTGAACTTTGGTTAGGATCAACTACATGTCATGCCAGTAATTTTGATAAAGGTTCCAAATCAATATCACTTAGTAAGTTACGTTTTTTGAGAAGTAGTCACCACAAAATCGCAATTTTAAAAATCTATTTTTAGCTGTGGTGGCCATCTTGAATTTCTGGCCGACCTGAATTTTTGCTAGGATCAACTAGACATAAAGAGCAACATTCCTGTGAAGTTTCATGAAAATCAGTCCAGTAGTTTCAAAGGAGTAGTCGCCACAAAACAAAGTTTACAGATCGGCGGACGCCGCACCACGGCATAAGCTCTGCTGAACTTTGATCAGTCGAGATAAAAACGAAGACAAAAATTATATCGTTTCACAAAACAAGGTCCTCAAAATTACAATTAATACAGACCCAACAATAACTGGCACCCCAAAAAAGATCGGTTTATATAATTAATGCTCTCCCAATTAGCACATTGTTTTACAGTCTTTGAATGAAATCAGCTTGATATTCAAGGCTTGATAAAGCCCATCATATCTCAATCAATGATGTACACAAAAAGGTCATATTTATAAGTGTATTATATTTATCATGGTGACCCCTGTTTTCAGCATGTTAAGAACATTTTACAAAGATTTTTTTTATTAAAATATTAAATTTTCATATATGTTTGTCAACATAGATTATAGTAAGCCATGGCGACATTTTTCCCCCAAAAATAAAGTCGAGGGCTTTCGGGGTGGTCACAAAATGTTTTGATTTTTTTATTATTTCAAAAAGTATTTATGTCTTGAAAACCAACATAGTGATAAAAGGTACCTTGAAGATCTACTGATATGTTTTTGACAGCTAGATCAGCATTCCTGTGAAGTTTCTAAATATTATTAACAAGTTTGTAGCGACTACTTCGTGAAAACTGTAAGTGATATTGATATGGGACTTTTTTCGAAAATGATCAGCATGACATGATATTGGTCCTTGTTGAAAATTATTTAGATGCGGCATTAAACATGGATGATGTACAGGGACATAAGGTCATCATGTGCATATTAAGTTTGGGAACAACCAATTCGAAAGAGCTTGAGATAAAATGTGCTAACAGGTCATTATACAATATTAGTGTGGAAAATTCTGTAATATATTAGGCAATCAATGATGGCAATCTCGTTAAAATCAGACCCTTTATCACGCTACGATGCTCTACACTACTAAGGATCTGACAACACTGCATTGGAGGTCACGTCAGATTGATCTTATGATTAGCCAACCAGATTTCAGCCTACAAAATTGCTCGGTATGGACTGCTTCATTGCGCATGTCGCGTTTTAGTCAAACGCCATGGAGCAGTCTATGCTCAGTATTGAAAGAGACAATGTCCGTAACTTTTAGCTTATAAAACACAACCATTATTGAATATTTACTGAAAAAAACCACGATTGTTTGACGGAATTCAATAGCGGTATAAAAACCCACACTAAAGTTACACTTGCGGATAATAATAATAGAATGTCACAATAGTCGACTTCGCTATCAACTGAGCTAAGCGAGCCAGACTTACTAATACATACTATTTAGACAAGAGTTGCGCACAACATGGTGTCTCGACTAAAGTGACATGTTTATCAAACATGTTTCAAGATCTACTGATATGTTTTTGACAGCTAGATCAGCATTCCTGTGAAGTTTCATGAAAATCCGTCAAGTAGTTTCAGAGGAGTAGTCGCTACAAGTTTTCATTATATAACTCTATGTAAACAAAGATGGCCTCTGGCGGCCATGTTTAACGTCAAATCGAAATAATTTTTGACAAGGATCAACATCATGTCATACTGATCATTTTAGAAAAAGTCCCATATCAATATCACTTATAGTTTTCAAGAAGTAGTCGCTACAAACTTGTATTTTGAAAATCTATTTTTAGTCATGGCGGCCATCTTGGATTTCACATCTACATGAATTTTTGCTAGGATCAACTAGACTTCAAGGGCAACATTTCTGTAAAGTTTCATGAAAATTGGTAGTTTCAGAGGAGTAGTTATCGCTACAAAAAATGTTTACGGACAGACAGACGGATGACGGACACCGCACCACGGCATAAGCTCTGCTGATCTCTGATTAGTAGACCTAAAACAACAACAATTTTATGCTTGCTTCTTATGTAAAAACTAATTTACAACATATTTCAAAAATATTCATTTTTATAAAAAAAAAGTACCCATGATGCAAAGCAGAAGTAAATAATTTACCTGAAACTAGGCCATATTGACTGAATGTATGACTCGTACATCGCTGTATAAATATTTTATTAAATACCCCGAATCACCAGTTACACCAAAAACATGAGTATAAATCTTCTCCGAATCAGCACATTGTTTTACAGTCTTTGAATGAAATCAGCTTGATATTCATGTCTTTATAGAAGCTCATCATATCTTCACTCAATATTGTCCGCATCTCATGTTCACGGTCCTCTGACTGCGAAAAATCATCGGGCCCATTCCCACATCCTCCAACGTCCCCGGTTCTGTTCCCAGGATGCACCATTAACTCGCACACAATGGTTCCATCTTTGGTATAGGTCTCCATCAGTGGATGCTCAAAAGAATCGGTGATGTAAGTTTTCAAATTGTTGATAGTCATGTCCTGCCCCATGGTCTTAAGGCCGATAAATTTGGAGCCCTGAAATTATGGATTATAAATTAAACTGTACAGGATTTTTTTTATATTTGAATGTTATTCATCAGCATGCTATTAAATGATCACATGTATTAAAAGACGACCTGTAACAAGTATGGGTGTCAATCCAATTGAATTGAATTAGAGTTTATTGGACATATGGCGACTTTCCAGCTTCCATTGGTTGAGGAAGACCCCAGGTGTCCCTCCGGGCGGGCACCTGGGTAGAACCACAGACGTTCCACAAGCCGGCTGGATAGCTTCCTCACATAAAGATTCCTAGGCTCCTGAGGGATCGAACCCAGAGCAGTCATCCAAATGACAAAAACAATGTGTTTCAGTTGCATGTTCCTCTAGGTCCCATGAAATGTCCGGTTGAATTAAATGTTAATGGAATCTGGATAACTCGATGAGTCAGCTAGTTTGTGCATATAATATTAATAATTTTGTAAATTTTTAGTATTCCAAAGGGCATAACTCTGGAATGACCGAGATGACTGAGACGACTGGGTTGATTATTGAACTTGGCCGAGACATTGTGCCCATATACAATTTGAAGTTTGCAGAAGATCGGATAACAATTACCCAAGTTAGAGTCTGCACTAGCACTGCCCCTAATAAGAGCACCTACTCTAATAGTAGCACCACCACCCCACCCTCCACCATTTAACCACCACCTTTAAAAAAAACAAAGAAAAAAAAGATAACAAAAAATAACATAAAAATATCGTCAAATATTTTACTTTTGGTACCCAAGTTTTTACATTTTATAAGAGCGCACCCTTGGCATTTGCAAAGTGCTTCCCAGGCGCTACTATTAGCATAAATATGGTAGGTATATAATAAACTTCATGCATGGTATTCCACCATCATACATACCAGATACCATGTTGTTTGAATATAGGCGTGGCATCTTGAGACATTTGTACCACTTTCTTCATAAACGGCAGCAACCTATCCCAATGAAACGTGTGCTCATCCATCCCTCCCTCAGTAGACAGTCGAGTCAGGGTTATACCATTCTCCTGTAGAACGCTCGCAAACACTTCACGTACACCTGTTAACATTAGTTTATATATGGGTTATACCATTCTCCTGTAGAACGCTCGCAAACACTTCACGTACACCTGTTAACATTAGTTTATATATGCGATATACCATTCTCCTGTAGAACACTCGCAAACACTTCACATTCACCTGTTAACATTAGTTTATATATGGGTTATACCATTCTCCTGTAGAACGCTCGCAAACACTTCACGTACACCTGTTAACATTAGTTTATATATGGGTTATACCATTCTCCTGTAGAACGCTCGCAAACACTTCACGTACACCTGTTAACATTAGTTTATATATGGGTTATACCATTCTCCTGTAGAACGCTCACACCAACACTCACAAACACTTCACGTACACCTGTTAGCATTAGTTTATATATGGGATATACCATTCTCCTGTAGAATGCTCACAAACACTTCACGTACACCTGTTAACATTAGTTTATATATGGGTTATACCATTCTCCTGTAGAACGCTCGCAAACACTTCACGTACACCTGTTAACATTAGTTTATATATGGGTTATACCATTCTCCTGTAGAACGCTCGCAAACACTTCACGTACACCTGTTAACATTAGTTTATATATGGGATATACCATTCTCCTGTAGAACACTCGCAAACACTTCACGTACACCTGTTAACATTAGTTTATATATGGGTTATACCATTCTCCTGTAGAACGCTCGCAAACACTTCACGTACACCTGTTAACATTAGTTTATATATGGGTTATACCATTCTCCTGTAGAACGCTCACACCAACACTCACAAACACTTCACGTACACCTGTTAGCATTAGTTTATATATGGGATATACCATTCTCCTGTAGAATGCTCACAAACACTTCACGTACACCTGTTAACATTAGTTTATATATGGGTTATACCATTCTCCTGTAGAACGCTCGCAAACACTTCACGTACACCTGTTAACATTAGTTTATATATGGGTTATACCATTCTCCTGTAGAACGCTCGCAAACACTTCACGTACACCTGTTAACATTAGTTTATATATGGGATATACCATTCTCCTGTAGAACACTCGCAAACACTTCACATACACCTGTTAACATTAGTTTATATATGGGATATACCATTCACCTGTAGAACGCTCGCAAACACTTCACGTACACCTGTTAACATTAGTTTATATATGGGTTATACCATTCTCCTGTAGAATGCTCGCAAACACTTCACGTACACCTGTTAACATTAGTTTATATATGGGTTATACCATTCTCCTGTAGAACGCTCACAAACACTTCACGTACACCTGTTAACATCAGTTTATATATGGGATATACCATTCACCTGTAGAACGCTCGCAAACACTTCACGTACACCTGTTAACATCAGTTTATATATGGGATATACCATTCTCCTGTAGAACACTCGCAAACACTTCACATACACCTGTTAACATTAGTTTATATATGGGTTATACCATTCTCCTGTAGAACGCTCACAAACACTTCACGTACACCTGTTAACATTAGTTTATATATAGGTTATACCATTCTCCTGTAGAATGCTCACAAACACTTCACGTACACCTGTTAACATTAGTTTATATATGGGTTATACCATTCTCCTGTAGAACGCTCGCAAACACTTCACGTACACCTGTTAACATTAGTTTATATATGGGTTATACCATTCTCCTGTAGAACGCTCGCAAACACTTCACGTACACCTGTTAACATCAGTTTATATATAGGTTATACCATTCTCCTGTAGAACGCTCGCAAACACTTCACGTACACCTGTTAACATCAGTTTATATATAGGTTATACGATTCTCCTGTAGAACGCTCGCAAACACTTACATACACCTGTTAACATTAGTTTATATATAAGTTATACCATTCTCCTGTAGAATGCTCGCAAACACTTCACGTACACCTGTTAACATTAGTTTATATATGGGTTATACCATTCTCCTGTAGAATGCTCGCAAACACTTCACGTACACCTGTTAACATTAGTTTATATATGGGTTATACCATTCTCCTGTAGAACACTCGCAAACACTTCACGTACACCTGTTAACATTAGTTTATATATGGGTTATACCATTCTCCTGTAGAATGCTCGCAAACACTTCACGTACACCTGTTAACATTAGTTTATATATGGGTTATACCATTCTCCTGTAGAATGCTCGCAAACACTTCACGTACACCTGTTAACATTAGTTTATATATGGGTTATACCATTCTCATGTAGAACACTCGCAAACACTTCACGTACACCTGTTAACATTAGTTTATAAATGGGTTATACCATTCTCCTGTAGAATGCTCGCAAACACTTCACGTACACCTGCTAACATTAGTTTATATATGGGTTATACCATTCTCCTGTAGAACACTCGCAAACACTTCACGTACACCTGTTAACATTAGTTTATATATGGGTTATACCATTCTCCTGTAGAACGCTCGCAAACACTTCACGTACACCTGTTAACATTAGTTTATATATGGGTTATACCATTCTCCTGTAGAACGCTCGCAAACACTTCACGTACACCTGTTAACATTAGTTTATATATGGGTTATACCATTCTCCTGTAGAACATTCGCAAACACTTCACGTACACCTGTTAACATTAGTTTATATATGGGTTATACCATTCTCCTGTAGAACGCTCGCAAACACTTCACGTACACCTGTTAACATTAGTTTATATATGGGTTATACCATTCTCCTGTAGAACACTCGCAAACACTTCACGTACACCTGTTAACATTAGTTTATATATGGGTTATACCATTCTCCTGTAGAACACTCGCAAACACTTCACGTACACCTGTTAACATTAGTTTATATATGGGTTATACCATTCTCCTGTAGAACACTCGCAAACACTTCACGTACACCTGTTAACATTAGTTTATATATGGGATATACCATTCTCCTGTAGAACGCTCGCAAACACTTCACATACACCTGTTAACATTAGTTTATATATGGGATATACCATTCTCCTGTAGAACGCTCGCAAACACTTCACATACACCTGTTAACATTAGTTTATATATGGGATATACCATTCTCCTGTAGAACGCTCGCAAACACTTCACGTACACCTGTTAACATTAGTTTATATATGGGATATACCATTCTCCTGTAGAACACTCGCAAACACTTCACGTACACCTGTTAACATTAGTTTATATATGGGATATACCATTCTCCTGTAGAACACTCGCAAACACTTCACGTACACCTGTTAACATTAGTTTATATATGGGTTATACCATTCTCCTGTAGAATGCTCGCAAACACTTCACGTACACCTGTTAACATTAGTTCATATATGGGTTATACCATTCTCCTGTAGAACGCTCGCAAACACTTCACGTACACCTGTTAACATTAGTTCATATATGGGTTATACCATTCTCCTGTAGAATGCTCGCAAACACTTCACGTACACCTGTTAACATTAGTTCATATATGGGTTATACCATTCTCCTGTAGAACGCTCGCAAACACTTCACGTACACCTGTTAACATCAGTTTATATATGGGTTATACCATTCTCCTGTAGAATGCTCACAAACACTTCACGTACACCTGTTAACATTAGTTTATATATGGGTTATATCATTCTCCTGTAGATCACTCGCAAACACTTCACGTACACCTGTTAACATCAGTTTATATATAGGTTATACTATTCTCCTGTAGATCACTCGCAAACACTTCACGTACACCTGTTAACATTAGTTTATATATGGGTTATACTATTCTATACCTAGGGTATCAATGGCGATGAACATCATTTCCCAAATGGTTATTGTTGAATTGAATTGAACTGAATTGGGGTTTTAAGGTGCACCCACACATTACAGGTTATATGGCACCTAACAGGCATGAACATGCCAGGCTCATCTTCCATGTACATCGAGATAAAATATGGAAAATGGGCCTAGAACCTTCTCGCCCTGAACTGCAGAGTTGCTGCAAATTCTATCGTAAAAACTCCATTTACGCTGGAGCCACGTTTATTGTTTTTTTCTGCCACTGCTCTTAGTGATGTGAGCGAGATGGCACCTGAAACAATGCAGGGGTCATGATGAAGACCTTTAATGAGCATGAACAAAAAATGACAAAATGAATATGAATGGGGGGGTCCTACCCCTCTGCATGTGACGGTGTGTTTGCAGTGGTTGTATTCTACCCCGGCAACCACACAGGGAAGGTTATTGTTGAGAATGTAATCCCAATTAAAATACCAGTGAATAATAATGTCTCATAAAAATGGCATGTATCACATGTCTTGCCATTTAGTACCATATATCTACCTATATACTAGGATAGGCCTACTGCCTATATCCATTCGGAGTTAACTGGTTGCCAACTGTAACATTGGTACCCATAAGCCTCCATCGGTGGACGGTGGTAACAGATGGTCAACTGTCGTGGTTACCAATGGAAGAACCCTGAATGCACTCACCGATATTAAGTTTTACCCTGGGAAATTATAACTGTTGCTGCTAGGGATGAGAAAATCCAATCAATTTGTACATTTGTCTAATTCCCCCTGGGCTTGCTGCATACCCCCATCCCTGCCACCCAACCCACCCTTGCCACAAACACATTGACAGCTGCATAAGGATTGCCAATACCTGGTAGAAGGTGTTTATGTTGGTGGCCATCTATGCTGTCCGGTTTATGCCCGGTTAGTTCAGTGTACCGATCTATCTGACTCTGTATCTCCCGTCTCACCTGTATAAGGTAACATAATTTAAACAAGAAAATCGGTAGAACCGATGGATGCTCCCCAAAATGTATCCTCAACTTATCATATGGCCTTGTATTACACAGCAGTTTTCAATTTGCAGTGCTTTTAGTACATATGCTCCAGATAAAAAATCTAAGTATAAAATTACAAAGGGCAATAACTCTAATTTTAATGATGACACAGTTACGGTTCTTTCACTCTGTACTTTCTCTCATTGCCCTCTATTACTGTGTGAAATTCTTTGCAGTCCCATCAGTAGTTTTGAAAATATGCTTCGGACATTCTAAGTATAAAATTACAAAGGACAATAACTCTAATTTAAATGAGGACAGAGTTACGGTTCTTGCACTCTACACTTCCTCTCATTGCCCTCTATCATTGTGTGAAGTTTCATTGCAGTCCCTTCAGTAGTTTTGAAGATATGCTCCGGACAAACTTTCTAAGTATAAAATTGCAAAGGGAAACAATGATAGTTACAGTTCTTGCACTCTGCACTTTCACTCATTGCCCTCTGTTTCATTGCAGTCCCATCAGTAGTTTTGAAGATATGCACTGGACAAAAATTCTAAGTATAAAATTAAAGGGCAAAAACTCTAATTTGAATAAGACAGAGTTACGGTTCTTGCACTCTGCATTTCCTCTCATTGCCATTTCCCTCTATCATTGTGTGAAGTTTCATTGGAGTCCCATCAGTAGTTTTGAAGATATGCTCCGGAAAAGAAAGTGTGACGAACACACGGACGCACGGACTCACGGACAGACAAAACGGCAACTATATGCTTGCCCTTCGGGGAGCATAACAAAAAGCATTAGCTATTAGAGATGAACATCACTTTGTCATAGATGTCGCATGAGGATCCATTTGTATTTTACTTATTACTGAATTCTGTTAATATATGACTGGACTATTTTAAGACTCACAGTGTCCCGTTTTATGACCCCGAAAGGAGCTTTGGCAGCATATAGTTATCGCACTGCCTGGTTGTTCGTCTGTCCGAAACAATCATGCTTCAGGCATAACTTTGGAAGTTCTGAAGGTAATTGCATGAAACTTCACAAACTTGTTATCACGATGAGGTGTGTCGTGCACAAGAACCAGATCCGTACCTCAAAGGTCAAGGTCACACTTGGAGGTCAAAGGACAAAAAAGAAATTCTAGGGCATTTGTCACTTAACTAACATTTCTTGTTATTCTTAACTTGCATTTTTACAAATCATTATTACTAATAATTTGAACTGTTCAAAACTAATTATTTTTGCATATTATTTCATTTTATTTTATTGAACCAATATATTTATTTAAAGTTATGGTAGAATAAGCAAGAAAACTTGAAAAATTCCCTATGTTAATTACATTTTATTATAAGCAGGTTTAAAGTCAAAATGATATTAGATTAATAACCGAGGTGATATTTTAATGTGTGATAATTAATTTAAAATTGCAAGTGCAAACTGTAAGTTGCTATAGAGTCCCTCTCTTAAGAGTGTTCTTACAAATCACATCTAGTCTAAGTTGCTACAGAGTCTCTCACTTAAGAGTGTTCTTACAAATCACATATAGTCTAAGTTGCTACAGAGCTCTCTCTTAAGAGTATACTTACAAATCACATCTAGTCTAAGTTGCTACAGGGTCTCTCTCTTAAGAGTGTACTTACAAATCACATCTAGTCTAAGTTGCTACAGGGTCTCTCTCTTAAGAGTGTACTTACAAATCACATCTAGTCTACGTTCCTACAGGGTCTCTCACTTAAGAGTGTACTTACAAATCACATCTAGTGTAAGTTGCTACAGGGTCTCTCTCTTAAGAGTGTACTTACAAATATTATCACATCTGGTCTAAGTTGCTACAGGGTCTCTCTCTTAATAGTGTACTTACAAATCACATCTAGTCTAAGTTGCTACAGAGTCTCTCACTTAAGAGTGTACTTACAAATCACATCTAGTCTAAGTTGCTACAGGGTCTCTCTCTTAAGAGTGTACTTACAAATCACATCTAGTCTAAGTTGCTACAGGGTCTCTCTCTTAAGAGTGTACTTACAAATCATATCTATTCTAAGTTGCTACAGGGTCTCCCTCTTAAGGGTGTACTTACAAATCACATCTAGTCTAAGTTGCTACAGGGTCCCTCTCTTAAGAGTGTACTTACAAATCACATCTAGTCTACGTTCCTACAGGGTCTCTCACTTAAGAGTGTACAAATCACATCTAGTGTAAGTTGCTACAGGGTCTCTCTCTTAAGAGTGTACTTACAAATCACATCTAGTCTACGTTCCTACAGGGTCTCTCACTTAAGAGTGTGCTTACAAATCACATCTAGTGTAAGTTGCTACGTCTCTCACTTAAGAGTGTACAAATCACATCTAGTGTAAGTTGCTACAGGGTCTCTCTCTTAAGAGTGTACTTACAAATCACATCTAGTGTAAGTTGCTACAGGGTCTCTCTCTTACGAGTGTACTTACAAATCGCATCTAGTCTACGTTCCTACAGCGTCTCTCTCTTAAGAGTGTACTTACAAATCACATCTAGTCTACATTCCTACAGGGTCTCTCTCTTACGAGTGTACTTACAAATCACATCTAGTCTACATTCCTACAGGGTCTCTCTCTTACGAGTGTACTTACAAATCACATCTAGTCTACATTCCTACAGGGTCTCTCTCTTACGAGTGTACTTACAAATCACATCTAGTCTACATTCCTACAGGGTCTCTCTCTTACGAGTGTACTTACAAATCACATCTAGTCTACATTCCTACAGGGTCTCTCTCTTACGAGTGTACTTACAAATCACATCTAGTCTAAATGCCATCTTAAAATAGGCTTGAGTATAAACATTGTTTGGGTTATTGTTTTCTAACCCATAACATGTCATAATAACCAAACCAAATGCATGTATTAAGTGGATTTATTACTTGAATAAATAACAAGAGGTCAATGACCTTGAAGCTCTACTGATAGCTTTTGACAGCTAGATCAGCCATGGGAACCTGTGAAGTTTTATGGAAATAAGACCAACACTTTCAGAGAAGTAGCCGGCACAAGTTTTTCCTATATCATTCTATGTAAAACAAGATGGTTGCTGGTGACCATGTTTGACACAGAATCAAATTGAATTTTGTTTAGGACCAACTAAATGTCATGCCAGTCATTTTAGTAAAGGTTCCAAATTAATACCACTTATGGTTTTTGAGAAGTAGTTGCCACAAACTTGTATTTAAGCTGTGGCAGCCATCTTGAATTCCCGGCCAGGACACCAAGACCAACATTCCTGTAAAGTTTTATGAAAGTCATGTTGGTAAAGGTACCAAACCGATACCATTTATGGTTTAGAGAATTAGTTGCCACAAAATTGTCTTTAAAATCTATTTTTAGCCATGGTGGCCATCTTGAATTTCAGGCAAACCTGATTTTTACTTAGGACCAACTAGACATCAAGAGCAACATTCCTATATTCCTAAATATTATGATTAATTATGCAACATTACCAATGCAACGTTATTATCTCATTCAATTTTATCCTAGTCTAAAGAATATATAATTTTTCAGCTTATAAAAATATCATAATGCTACCTATTGCTGCTCAACAGTAATTTCTCCAAATCACCCTTTTGTAACATAAATGAAATGATTGGTATTCATAAATATAGCAGGTGTTTGTCCAGGTCACAGGTCATGTTATGCAATTTCTCCTGAGAAGTAGGTTACTTTCTCACCAGTACAAGGGGCGTCCGTGGCCGAGTGGTTAACGTCTTTGACTTGAAATCACTTGCCCCTCACCGCTGTAGGTTCGATCCCTCAGGGGCCTAGGAATCTTTATGTGAGGAAGCTATCCAGCTAGCTTGCGGAACGTCGGTGGTTCTACCCAGGTGCCCGCCCGTGCACGAAAATTGCCCAGAGGGGCACCTGGGGTCTTCCTCCACCAGTAGAAGCTGGAAAGTCGCCATATGACCTTAGCTGTTGGTGCGACTATAAAATCCAATTCAAGTCAAGTCAAGTCACCAGTACAAGTAGATATGATCTTGTCTCGGTGGTTATTTGTGGAAAATCAGAATCAAATAAAATCTTAAAATCCTACAATTTGTTTTCAGTCTTTTTCTGAGAGCCAAAACTTAATCCTTACCCCTCTATGAAAGTATAATGGACTGTCCTTTCTTTGAATTTGGACCAGTCCATTTATAGTACAAAGGGGTGTTTCAGTCAAATGACTGATGAGCACCCAGACAGTGCTAACCCTGATCAGCCTGCAAGATGTCATGCCAGTCAGTTTGGTAAAGGTTCCAATTCAATATCACTTACACTTTTTGAGAAGTAGTCGCCATAAAGTCGCATTTTTAAAATCTATTTTTAGCTATGGCAGCCGTCGTGAATTTCAGGCAGACCTGAATATTTGCTAGGATCAACTAGACATCAAGAGCAACATTCCTGTGAAGATTCATGAAAATCCGTCAAGTACTTTCAAAGGAGTAGTCGCCACAAAATAAGTTTACAGATGGACGGACGGACAGACGGACATAAACTCTGCTGATCTTTGATCAGTCCAGCTAAAAACACGAATGAATAAAAGTTATCAGTTTCATTAAAGTATATATCCTGCTAAAAACAGCCAAATTTTACAACATTATTTAAATCGTGCGTATTTTAAGAACCCATGAATAATACTATATTTTTATTGTATACATTATTATATGAACACCTGGCTGGAGTTTTGATATACGGTTTTGTAATGTAATGTAATTTTGCCGTTATTTTGAGGTCTATTTTGCATTGTGATGTCATTACTAGTCAACCTCGGTGTAATTTCAGATAGTGGAATAGGCATATTCTATTGAGGCACATTGGATGCGTGCACAGAAGCTATCCCTCCTTGAAATTTATTCGAAATTAAACACAATTTTTTTCAAAAAAAGAAGCAAGTGAATGTAAATAAAATGTACTGACCCACTTACGAACATGGTGTAGTGGTTAGCTGCCTACCTAGTGGAGAAAGTCCCTAAACTCCCTCTGTTTTGTCAGAAGGGGACCTAATTAACAAAGACTGTCCCATATATTAAGAGTTTTTCTTGCCTACAGGATAAGGTTATCCATGTTTACCTGGGTGATGGAAAGCTGGATCTTACATATGGGGGAAGATAAAGTCTCGTGTTGAGATCAACAATGACAGTTGCATAATGTCATTGTGTGAATCAACATGCAAAACGTTAGTAGTTTGCGATGTCAATGTGCAGAATGTAAATGATATGCAAAATTGATCATGGGTATCCCATTCAGACAGGGAAATTATTATCCCTCATGATGAAATTCACGATCTTCACCGGATACCCATGAACATTTTTTATAATCAATCATGCATGTAAAAGAATCAGAGGACAAAAACAGAGTGATCCAAGAGAATTTTGTACCCTTTCCATTCTGGTCATAGCTTTATATAATTTTATCACACAACGTCCCTTGTTAGCAGTGATGCACTTATGACACACGTGTAATACAACCTGGAACGATTTTGATTGGTTGAGCTAAACCTGTAACACTACGCAAGTTTATTAACTGAAACTATTTTATTTATTACAAATTCACCCAGATCTGAGTCATAAATTTATTATGTGTGACAGCTTATAAAAATAATGCACGTTATACAAAACATTGTTGTTGGTTTGTTAAAAATTTGGCGTAAACTGCTATTTTGTAAAGAGGTAAAACCCGAACTCTTTTATACGCAACGTTATGTGTGAGACGCGACGTTACGGCGTCACATATTTTATGACGTTTTGGCGCTAAAGTGTGTCTGACGTCGTGGCGGTTCTATGTCCATCTGAATTAATTTTTACTAATTTGAATGCACTGTTATGTGATAAAAAGGATCTTAAACTCGTTCCCATTCCATATAAGAATTATGAAACTCGTTATAAATTATTTTTAATTTTAACTCGACAAAAGGCTCGTTAAAATTAAAATAATTCATAACTTGTTTCATAAATCTTGTATGAAATGGGAACTCGTTTAAGATCCTCTATATAAACCTAAATAACCTGTTGATGAGCCTTACAACAATAGTTCAACTCAATACATAGTTCCGATCTGTCAATCAAGCTTACATCGGCAAGAGAGTTGAGCCAATTAAAACGTTCATTGACATTTACACCTGTACCAAAAGCATGTATTGTCCCACAAAAAACTCTAAAACACAATAGATCACATGGCCAATTTTTGTGGGAACTTGACCGAGGAATACTATAGGGCGGAGCTAGAAACTGAATGTCATAACTATCCGTTAAACATTTCCTCACAACAAAGAACATTCGCAGTACAAACTTGTGATCATATGTCACAATAAAATACCTCATCCATGTCAACCCTCCCTCGCTTCACAGCCTCGACAAAGCCTTGCCTACCGAGCAGGAAACCATCTTCTCCAACCAGCGTTTTGTGGGGAACCTTGCTCACTGGAGTACCTTCTGTCAGATTCATGTGCATACCTGAAATATGGGTAATAACCCGTATAACTAAAAGGGAGGATTGATTTGTTACAAGGCGTGATAATGGTGATAAGGGTGATAAGGGTGATATTGGTAAAATTGGTGATCATGGTGATCATGGTGATAATGGTGATATTGGTGATCATGGTGATCATGGTGATAATGGTGATATTGGTGATAATGGTGATATTGGTGATAAGGGTGATAATGGTGATAATGGTGATATTGGTGATAATGGTGATAATGGTGATAATGGTGATAATGGTGCTTGTAACAAATGAATGTTAAGTTTCAAAGTTTTTTGTCAATAGGTTTTCAGAATACGTCTGTACATTCAAAATTTTAACAAAATATCTGCGGAAAAGAGGGATGATTCGGATAAAATGCAGACAAAGTTATGATGCTTGTCACTTATGGTTGCGTAATGATCACGAACATGTATGCCATGTTTCAAAGCTTTTTGTCAATTATTTTTTGGAATATGACTGTACATTCAAAATGTTAACCAAACATCTAAGTGGAAATGGGGATAATTCTGATAAAATGCACATCAGAGTTATTGTGCTTTATCATGTCGATCTGCATAATTCTGCCGAGAAACAGGGTGCCTGAGATAAAACCTTATCTCGGCAGTTACGTTCCTATCCCATCAGGTGCACTTCATTTGATGACGTCAGGGTATATTTGATGACGTCTGGGTAGTTTTGAACGGAAACAAATGTGGAAAAAAGGTAAATTAAATGATATTAAACGAACAACATGATAAATAGAATATCATGTCAGTGCCTGATCGTATCAGTTTATCAGGTTCGCATGAAAAAAATGAAGCCCTTGGCACAGTCTCTGACTTCATTTTTTTTCTCAGCCTCATCTGATAAACTGGATAGGATCAGGCACTAACATGATATTCTCTATTTTTTTACATATGGTTGTGTAAAATGACGAACATGTGTCCAGTTTTAAAGCTTTCTCACAATGTTTTTTGGAATATGACTGTACTTTCACAATTTTAACCAAAACTCTTAAGTGGAAAAGTGGGGATAATTCTGGTAAAATGAATAACAGTGTTATGGTGCTTGTCACGTGTAAATGATGATGAACATGAGTGCCAAGTTTCAAAGTTTTCTGACAGTCATGTTTTGGAGTACGACTCCACTTTCAAAACATTTTACCAAAAACCTAAGTAAAAAAGGTGGGATAATTCTGGTAAAACTCATAACAGTGTTAAGGTGTTTGTCGCATATGAGTGTAATGATGACGAGTATGCCAAGTTTAAAAGCTTTCCATCAAATGATATTTGGAATATGACTACATCCAACATTTTAACTGAAAAATCTAAGTAAAAAAGGTGATAATTCAAGTAAAATATATGACAGAGTTATGGTTCTTGTAATATAACATAGTGTAATGATAATGAAAATGTGTGCAAAGTTTCAAAGCTTTCCGGCAATTTAGTATTGGGAAATGAGAAAAACAAAAACCTTAACTAAGACGTCAAAACGTATAGACAGACGGACAGACAGATGGACAGACAGAAATCGCCAAACTATAAGCATGGATTTTCTAAGTAATCCAGCTAATAAAAAGGGAGGTAATCCAGGTAAAATACAAGGCAGTTATTGTTCTTGTCATAGAAAATTGTATAATGATACCGAATATGCGTGCAAAGTTTCAAAGGTTTCGGACAACTTGTTTTTGCGAAATGAGAAAAAAACACACTTTAACCAAGATGGACAGACAGATGGACGGACGGAAGGACAGAAATCTCCAAACCATAAGCCTAGATTTGTTTCGCAGTCCGGCTTATAAGAAAGAAAGGACTGAGAAATACAAGCACTTCTAAAGAATTAAAATACCCATGGGCATTCCAACTGACAAAGCCTTCTCGATAGCGCTCTCCACCGACACGCCATTCATCAGGACGGAGACGTTAGTGATGGCCCCGCGTCTGTAACACTCCAGTATCCCATCATCCCTCTCTACACTGTACCCATAGTCGTCTGCATTCACAATCAGGAAGTGCTGTTTTACATTTTCTGCAGCCATGGTGCAAGATTGCATCAACTCAACCTTGCCAGTTACTGCTGAAAAACATGAATTATACAACGTGATTTAAAAATAAGCATTTTATGTATGAAGAAACAAAACAAAAGTTCCAAAATGGAGCACATCGTGGATGACTAAACAGAAAGAATTTTGACTGAATATAATTACATGCCATCATTTTCACTTTGGTAAAAGTATTTCGTGCAGTTCTAGAGAAGTAGCAATAAAATCTTTCTATTTTTGGTGTACTACTTCTCACTGCAGACATCTTGGATTTTACAGGAATTTGAAAGATCCCACAAGTAGATTAGGAGAACATTTGTTTCGCCTGCCATGTGCTTATTTAAAGTTATGAGCTAGGTCAGGCTGCATGTTAAAGTTTTATGAAAAGCAGTAAAACAGTATATAGCCCGGACAAGAATTTTGTATTATATATTTATTTTTTTTTGAAATACAAAGGGCCATAACTCAGTGGAAAATATCGAACCGGAATGTCATGATAGTATGCGCATGTCCAGTTGATATTGATACTTTCTAGCAAGTTTCAATAAATTCTAACATAGAGTTTTAGAGAAATAGCCCGGACAAGAATTTTGTATTATATATTTTTCGAAATACAAAGGGCCATAACTCAGTGGAAAATTATCGAACCAGAGCGTCATGACAGTATGCACATGTCCACTCGATAGTGATACTTCCTAGCACGTTTCGCAAAATTCTAAAAAGGAGTTATTGAGAAATAGCCTGGACAAGAATTGCGTCTAAGGACAGACAGACGGACATTCTGATTCCAGTATACCCGTAACACCCCCCACCCCCACACCCCACTACCAAACTTTGCGGAGGGTATAAATAAATCTCATTAAAAATAAAAAATAAATCGTTTTCACAGACAACTTTAAATGCCAATCACTTTAGTCATAACACCACCCATGGTGGCTCTAGATAAGTAGTGATGTAGACCATGCAGTGATAAACTTTCCTGTTTTAGTCTATATTTAGATGTGGTGGCCATCTTGGATTTCAAATACTGATTTCCAATTTAGGCCAACAAGACTGGTAGAAATAACCCTGTGAAACATCATTAAAATCACCTAGTGGATTGGACGAATTTATTAAATAAAAAAAAGTCAATGGTGGCTATTTTGTAATTCTGATCTAAATGAATTTGGTATATAAATGAATTTGGTATACTGGACCAACAACATGTCACACCAATCGTTTTTGTAAAGGACTTGGTGTTCTTTTAGACTTGATGGCCACGTTGAGTTTCACTGTCTGGAAATTAATATATAATTAGAAATTGGAAGGAATGTCACAGTGAAAATACTGGCCCTTGATCCTGGACAAGTAGTGTTAACAAATAAATGTAAAACTAGAATTGGTCCATAGGACATGGATGCCCCCACTTAGATCACTATGCCATAGCATTTTGAAAATGAACATCAACACTGATAAACACGTTCAACTATGGTGTGCATCTTCACTTGCTGGTCAACATTCTTGTAAAGTTCGGTGACCACGGATTTTAAGCCCCTATTTTGACTAAGTCAAGGGCCATAACTCTGTGATTCTTTGTCCAAAACAAAATCGAAAACCCAGGTGCGCATCTTCACTTGCTGATCAACATTTCTGGAGAGTATGAAGACCGTGTGTTAAATAGTAATGGAGGAGTGCGCGACACAATTTTTCAGCCCCTATTTTGACTAAGTCAGGGGCCATAACTCTGTGGTTCTTGGTCCAAAATAAAACAAAAACTCAGGTGCACATCTTCACTTGCTGATCAACAAATCCTGTAAAGTTTGGCGACCGTGGGTTAAATAGTAATGGAGGAGGGCGCGACACAAGTTTTTCAGCCCCTATTTTGTCTAAGTCAGGGGCCATAACTCTGTAAGTTCTTGGTCCAAAACAAAAAAGAAAACCCAGGCGCACATCTTCATTTGCTGGTTAACATTCCTGTAAAGTTTGGCGACCTTTGGTTAAAAAGTAATGGAGGAGGGTGCAACACAAGTGTTTCAGCCCCTATTTTGACTAAGTCAAGGGCCATAACTCTGTGGTTCTTGGTCCAAAATACCTTAGCGGGTTAAGGGTTAAAATAGGAATGGCTTTACCCTATAAATACTTTTCCTAATTGGGTAGTCTTTAAGCTGTTTGACCCTTTTAAGACTTACCACAAAGAACTTGAAATGGTTAAAACTATTATCTTGTTTAAAGGGACACACGGCAATCTTGAAGTGTTTGAAATGGGTGTCTCGATTTATATATCCAGTATCATATTTACTTATACCCCGGTTACATTTAGATAAGTCAAATTTTAAGTATTCACTAGTTCGTCTTATTACGGTATACTGTAAGTTTTAATATATTAGTGGTGCAATAATATCAAAAAAAAATAATATGCAAAAACAAATTACTTAATACTATTCTTATAATTAATATTAATGATTGAACAAATGCAAGTTATGCAGAAAAACTATCGGGACGCCGTGAGTTTTTAAAAGTTTATGATTGCCGTGTGTCCCTTTAATGTACATCTTATTTTATTTTTCTAAACTATACATGATTATGATAACTACCATTCACACACAGACTTCAATAGGGATATATCTGGGCTACATCAATGACGTCACATACTGTGTACACCTCAATACGATGTCCGACATAATAAATCTATACTTTTGTATATATACCGTGTAAGTAATGAACTGTTTGCCCGAAATCATTGACTGTTTCAATTTATTTTAAGAACATACTATATCTGAGATTGAGCCCTATTGAATGAATTAATAACAAGAGGTCAATGACCTTGAAGCTCTACTGATTGATTTTGATTTCAGGAAGTAGTCGCTACAGACTTGTTTTTTGAAAATCTATTTTTAACCGTGGCGGCCATCTTGAATTTCCGGCCGACCTGAAATTTTGCTAGGATCAATTAGACATTAAGAGCAACATTCCTGTGAAGTTTCATGAAAATCCGTCAAGTAGTTTCAGAGTAGTCGCTACAAGTTTTCATTATATAACTCTATGTAAACAAAGATGGCAGCTGGTAGCCATGTTTAACGTCAAATCAAAACGATTTTCGACAAGGACCAACATCATGTCATACTGATCATTTTAGAAAAAGTCCCATATCAATATCTCTTATAGTTTTGAAGAAGTAGTCGCTACAAACTTATTTATTTTAAATCTATTTTTAGCTGTGGCGGCCATCTTGAATTTCCGGCCGACCTGAAATTTTTCTAGGATCAACTAGACATCAAGAGCAACATTCCTGTGAAGTTTCATGAACATCCGTCAAGTAGTTTCAGAGAAGTAGTCGCTACAAGTTTTTACTATATAACTCTATGTAACCAAAGATGGCCACTGGCAGCCATGTTTAACGTCGAATCAAAATAATTTTCCACAAGGATCAACATCATGTCATGCTGATCATTTTAGAAAAAGTCCCATATCAATATCACTTATAGTTTTCAAGAAGTAGTCGCTACAAACTTATTTTTTAAAAATCTATTTTTAGCTGTGACGGCCATCTTGAATTTCTGGCAGATCTGAAATTTTGCTAGGATCAATTAGACATCAAGAGCAACATTCCTGTAAAGTTTCATGACAATCCGTCAAGTAGTTTCAGAGGAGTAGTCGCTACAAGTTTTTACTATATAACTCTATGTAAACAAAGATGGCCGCTGGCAGCCATGTTTAACGTTGAATCAAAACGATTTTTGACAAGGATCAACATCATGTCATGCTGATCATTTTAGAAAAAGTCCCATATCAATATCACTTATAGTTTTCAAGAAGTAGTCGCTACAAACTTGTATTTTAAAACTCTATTTTTAGCTTTGGCGGCCATCTTGGATTTCACATCAACATGAATTTTTGCTAGGATCAACTAGACTTTATGGGCAACATTTCTGTAAAGTTTCATAAATATCCATCCAGTAGTTTCAGAGGAGTTGTCACTACAAATAAAAGTTTACGGACAGACGGACGGACGGCCAGACGGACGCCGCACCACGGCATAAGCTCTGCTGATCTCTGATCAGTAGAGCTAAAAATGTAGTGATAAAAAAAATAATACGCTTGTACTCACCTGTAATATAATTATCAGTAAAACTGTGTTATTATTCTCTAACTGACCTTGCTGTTTCCCAGCCTCTTATGTATTATCTCAAGATGAACAGCCAATGACCTTTGACCATGTCTGAGTTTGTGTTACAGTTATCACTTATGTCCTTGAAATTATCTCATATGTTCTAGTCAGACTGAATTAAGGTTGTACATTATAGCTGAAACTGAAAAGGTGTGTTAAAGGGACACATGGCAATCTTGAAGTTTTTAAAGAGACGTAAAATTAGCATCTCGAATTATTAATACCGTATTATTTTAACTTCGAAACTGCCTCCATATAATTAAATAAGATTCTGATTTTTCTTTTTTTCCATCTTATTCTTCCATAGGTTTAAATATCTTATTGGAGCAATATAATCAACATTTAATAATGTGAAGAAAACAAATTTGCTTTATACTTAATTCTTATAATTAATTTATATTACCGGTACCACAGTGTCACCATTTGATCAAATGAACATAATCTAATACTACATCCAAAATATCAAACTTCTAGTTCCTGTAGATTCAGATGAGACAATTTTTGTTAAAGATTTTCATATACATGATATATAATGTAAAACTTAAAACCCGAACAGAGCAAAATTGCCAGTGTACAGGTAGATGTTATCATGTATGAAGTTTGAAAGCTGTATGGCTGTTGTTGTGTGAGAAATGGACTTACAAAACAAGAGGTCAATGACCCTGAACATCTACTGATTGATTTTGATTTCAGGAAGTAGTGACTACAAACTTGATTTTTGAAAATCTATTTTTAGCCATGGCGGCCATCTTGAATTTAAGGCCGACCTGAAATTTTGCTAGGATCAATTAGACATCAAGAGCAACATTCCTGTGAAGTTTCATGAAAATCCGTCGAGTAGTTTCAGAGGAGTAGTCGCTACAAGTTTTCATTATATAACTCTATGTAAACAAAGATGGCCGATGACAGCCATGTTAAACATTCAATTAAAGTAAAATAATGTTCGACTCGGATAACCATCATGCCATGCTGATCATTTTAGAAAAAGTCCCATATCAATATCACTTATAGTTTTCAAGAAGTAGTCGCTACAAAACTTATTTTTTAAAAATCTATTTTTAGCCGTGGCGGCCATCTTGATTTTCCGGCCGACCTGAAATTTTGTTAAGATCAATTGGACATCAAGAGCAACATTCGTGTGAAGTTTCATGAAAATCCGTCAAGTAGTTTCAGAGGAGTAGTCGCTACAAGTTTTCATTATATAACTCTATGTAAACAAAGATGGCCACTGGCAGCCATGTTTAACGTCCAATAAAGATAATGTCTGACTCGAATAACCGTCATGTCAGGGTGATCATTTTAGAAAAAGTCCCATATCAATATCACTTATATCTTTCAAGAAGTAGTCGCTACAAACTTATTTTTTTAAATCTATTTTAGCTGTGGCGGCCATCTTGAATTTCTGCCCGATCTGAAATTTTGCTAGGATCAATAAGACATCAAGAGCAAGTTTCCTGTGAAGTTTCATGAAAATCCGTCAAGTAGTTTCAGAGGAGTAGTCGCTACATGTTTCATTATATAACTATCTAACAAAGATGGCTGCTGACAGCCATGTTTAACATCGATTTGACAAGGACCAACATCATGTCATGCTGATCATTTTAGAAAAAGTGACATATCAATATCACTTATAGTTTTCAAGAAGTAGTCGCTACAAAGTTGTATTTTGAAAATCTATTTTTAGCCATGGCGGCCATCTTGAATTTTCGGCCGACCTGAAATTTTGCAAGGATCAATTAGACATCAAGAGCAACATTCCTGTGAAGTTTCATGAAAATACGTCAAGTAGTTCCAGAGGAGTAGTTGCTACAAGTTTTCATTATATAACTCTATGTAAACAAAGATGGCCACTGGCAGCCATGTTTAATGTCGAATCAAAATAATGTTCGACTCGGATAACCATCATGTCATGCTGATCATTTTAGAAAAAGTCCCATATCAATATCTCTTATAGTTTTCAAGAAGTAGTCGCTACAATCTTATTTGTTTTAAATCAATTTTTAGCCGTGGCGGCCATCTTGATTTTCCGGCTGACCTGAAATTTTGCTAGGATCAATAAGACATCAAGAGCAACATTCCTGTGAAGTTTCATGAAAATCCGTAAAGTAGTTTCAGAGGAGTAGTCGCTACAAGTTTTCATTATATAACCCTATGTAAACAAAGATGGCCACTGGCAGCCATGTTTAACGTCGAATCAAAACGATTTTCGACAAGGACCAACATCATGTCATGCTGATCATTTTAGAAAAAGTCCCATATCAATATCTCTTATAGTTTTCAAGAAGTAGTCGCTACAAACTTTTTTTTTAAAAATCTATTTTTAGCCGTGGCGGCCATCTTGAATTTCCAGCCGACCTGAAATTTTGCTAGGATCAATTAGACATCAAGAGCAACATTCCTGTTGAGTTTCATGAAAATCAGTCAAGTAGTTTCAGAGGAGTAGTCGCTACAAGTTTTCATTATATAACTCTACGTAAACAAAGATGGCCAGTGGCAGCCATGTTTAACGTCGAATCAAAACGATTTTCGACAAGGACCAACATCATGTCATGCTGATCATTTTAGAAAAAGTCCCATATCAATATCCCTTAGAGTTTTCAAGAAGTAGTCGCTACAAACTGTTTTTTAAAAACCTATTTTTAGATTTGGTGGCCATCTTGGATTTCACATCAACATGAATTTTTGCTAGGATCAACTAGACTTCATGGGCAACATTTCTGTAAAGTTTCATGAATATCCATCCAGTAGTTTCAGAGGAGTAGTCGCTACAAATAAAAGTTTACGGACGGACGGACGGACGGACGACGGACGCCGCACCACGGCATAAGCTCTGCTGATCTCTGATCAGTAGAGCTAAAAACAACAGGTCAAGGTCATTCACTTTATCTACTTATGTTTTGAATAAGTTGCTGTCACAAAGATGTGTTTATTATGCAAGTATTTAAAGTTTGAAAGCTGTAATTTTGACAGGGGCACATCAGGCTGTTCGTGTGACTCGAGGGGTCTTAGGGGTCTGACTTAAAATCGATAAATAATGATATTTTCTATTTTAAAGGGCCAAAAAATAATGAATGAGACTAAAAACGACTCCATATTAACAAGGAAATTCATTTTTGCACGGTAATATTTGCTATCCAAGGTTACGCACTAGGGTAAATCAAAACTCTGCCCAGGTATAATATGTATATGTGCGGATTAAAGTATAGGTTTTTCCAGGTGTTCTTAAAATACCAGTGACTGAATATATATATAACGAATTCTGAGTTGGCAATTCAAGGTAACTTAATTTGACGTCCCAGTTTTAGGGTAGGTCTAGGTTGGCTAAAGCAGTTTATATTGTGTGTATAGAGTTCGGAATTTCAAAACATACATTACATATTATATACCTTGTTGTCAGTAGGATTAAAAACGGTGTACATCTGTTGTAAAAAATTTGCCTGTTGATGGTGGGATAGGAACTTAAGGCATTTTAAGCATGATTTCTTTCAAAATCCAGTGAATTCAAATTTAAGACATGCTGCCAACACACTTTTTTATTAATATAACGTCTTTATCATGAATTAGAACAGTTTAAAATTTTAGATTTTCTAGAAACACCTGATGTTCTCCCTTTAAGTTAATCTGTGAGAAAAAGACTCAATGTACAAAGCATATCAAGGTCATTCACATACAGACTGGCGGTCAAGGGCAACACTATAATATGCCAACCCGACTTTCAAATCAGATATTTGGTCTTTCATATAATTCTCACATAAAACGTTTTCATATGATAGTTATATAAATATAATAAGACTTTCATATAATTTTCATATGTCAGGATAAATTCAATAGTTTCATTTTTAAAACACATACATTTTCATGAAAAACGGTTTTGTGAACTTTTCTTATATAAAAGCTTTTATATAAGAATCGTGTACTGCTCCTTTAATATTTTTATTTATTATATACCTATCAATAATATATACATAGTACCTTCATTTTCTTACAATGGAATACAACAACCCGTATCACACTACAGGTTATCAGTATGCTACTAAAAATCGATTTTGGAAAATGTCAGATTGGAATGTTGTGGATTGCCCAGTTAGTAATACATTAAGAACAATGGATGTTTTAACATGAAATGTGAACTATCAGAATGTTTGTTTGTGCGTTTGTGAACATTGTGGGTTAATTAATTAATTTAAGATTATGTCAGTTGGTAAATTCACCAGAATTTGATGTGTAATGAACAGAGGTGTAGTTGTTGCAATGTAATGTACGTTTTCATGCTCGTGTAATATATATGTTTTCATGTCTTTCCTGTGGTGGTTTTCAGTTAATATGACTTAAAATAATTTTGTTTTAATTTGTTGTTTTTGATACATGTATTCTATTTTAATGATATGTAAAGAGGTATATAATAAAAGGATCATTACTACAGTAACTTGTTCTGAAGCTTGTATCATCTCTCGTAGGTAAATGCCAGTTCAGGATCACACTCGAGGTGATACAAACTTCCAGAACAAGTTACTATAGTAATAATCCTATTGTATCATATAACATGTGTCATATGCGAGTCATATATGTGTCATATGTGAGTCATATAAACATTATATGATACTTATGTGTGTCAAAATTGGCAGAGAAACAGTTAACAGTTGATCATGATGCACTATATTCAATTGAATCAAATCACATGGGTTTTAACATCCCATTAACACATCATATTAAAGGGAATGTAGCGACACAGCCAAACAAGCTCTGTTATTGAGAGTTCTGAAAAAACTTGGGAAAAGGTGAAAGAATTATCAAAATCGGATGATAAACAAAAAGATATGACCATTTAATGGTTGTTCTAAAATGAATATGGGAGCCGCCATTTTTAGAACTATGACATCATAGTTCCATATTACCATATATGGAATATTGATAAATATCATTTAATACAAAGAAAATAACTGCAAATGAAAGCATTTTTTTACTGGTCATATGAAGCATTATTGCCATTAAGTATTACATATTTTTCATACAGCTGCTGTCATATTCCCCCTAAATTCATGTTTATATATATTCCATATATGGTAATTTAGAACCGTGATGTCATAATTCTCAAAATGGCCACTTTCGTATCCGTTTCAACAGAAACTTCAAATGATCATATCTTCTTTGTTTATCATCCGATTTTGATAATTCTTTCGCCCTTATTCAAGTTTTTCAGAACTCTCAATAATAAAGATGGTTTGGCTGTGTCGCTACATTCCCTTTAAGTTATATTGCACCAGCAACCTCAGAGGAAGATGAGATGAAGAATGAAGTTTCCCCTCAAACATGCCTCCACCAGGCAGCAATCTCATGCGGGGCAGAGGTCTGTAGCTACAAAGTTCAATACCTTATCCACTTAACTACCTCGGCCGCTTACTATATTCAAAACAAGATGGCAGAAGATGCACAGAAAGTCCATAGATATATAAAGCTTTTCTTATTTTACATCTATAGACTATATATGTCCATAGCCTAAGTTCCGATGTGCTCTGCAATGTGAAGTTCCTTGTGTCTCCTTCTACACTGATGTAAGCCCTTTATAAACCAGAACTAGTATGTAGACAAATGTCTCCATAACATCTAAGGCCAAAAAAACACTAAACACACCCATGTTTCAGGTTACTCTACCTACCCTAAATGATTGGCTGCACCCTAAACACTTAGCAAATTTAAACTAGAGCTGTCGCCTTTTAAGGGCGACAATTATACTCCCACTACAAGTCCCCTCCATTCCCCACCCTACCATGAGTAAAGATTGAGTGGAATAGGATTTTCATGATCAGGTAATGGTGACCTCGACCTTTGATCTACCAACCTCAAAACCAATAGGGGCCATCTTATCATCACAGGCAGTCCACCTATTCAGTTTCATGAGATTTGCTTCAAGAGGAGAGGAGTTACGGAGCGGACAATGTTTTTCATTATCGGGTCCTGGTGACCTTGACCTTTGACCTACTGACCTCAACATCAATAGGAGTTGTCCTCTCACCACAGGCAGTTCACCTATGAAGTTTCAGGAGATTTGCTTCTGGAAAAAAGGGGTTATGGAGCGGACAAGGTTTTTCTTTTTTGGGTCCCGGTGATCTTGACCTTTGACCTACTGACCTCAAAATCAATAGGGGTCGTCCTCTTTACCACAGCCAGTTCACCTATGAAGTTTCATTAGATTTGCTTCAGGGGGAGAGGAGTTATGGAGCGGACAAGGTTGCTTCTACACCAAGCGGTGAGGGGCTAGAAGGTTTCACACGCAGCGTTTACCGTCCCGGCCACGAATGCATTCAAAATATAAATAATATTTATAGGGTTCATTAAAGGAGGTGTTAAGGGTGTTGAATAATTCACATTTAAACTTTCCAGTGAAATAGTGGATTTTATTTATTACAATAAAACCTTATATTTTCATTGTTTATATTCGCATATTTTCGCTCAAAATGACGTCCTGCAACTGTTGACGTTATTGACGTCATTGTTTTGGCGCATTATATTTTTTCTGCATAAATTTCCAGTTTGTGAGTATATAATAAATTGAAGTGAGAAAACTGAAATATTTTCACTCATGCTATAGCACTCGGGGAAAATATAATCCAACTGCCTGTCTATATTGGCCAAATTTGTTGGGCCCAAGGGTGGTCGGATTCGGCAGGTAACACTGTAGAATATTTGTTGGTTTGTCACAAATATCATGAATATAGGATTTATTTTCATCTCGAAGTGAGAAAACTCAAATATTTTCACTCATGCTATAGCACTCATGAAAATATAAGTTCTCTCACTTCTCTATGAAAATAAATCCTATATTCACTCAAAACAAACAAATATCCTTTATTTATTCATGGAGACCACATAAATATGTACCAGTTACCGGTATATGTTTATGCAGTCTCCATATATAAAAGTTTAAATGCCGGGTACACTCTACACATGTGCAATTTCAGACACAACACAATTTTATTATTTTTGTCATTCACTTTTAATTGTAAAATAATAGTCAGGACTTTTTGAATGCAACTAACTAGCTATGTAACATGCTGGTTCACCTCACTGCACAGTCTTTAAATGTTTTGTGTCTCTTTTAAGGAATACAAGTGTCAGAATAGCTATTTTCCACAGAATTAACATATCATGTGACAACACTTCCTTTAAGTTCATTATTTTACAATATAAATAATATTTCATGGACATTTAAACAAGTTTATTTCATTTTTATTTTATTTTCACCCTTTTCGATTTTGTGGAAAATAATAATAAAAACTAGCTAGCACAAAATAAATTCAAAACAAGCTTCCCTCTGACATTATTTCACCCTTAAAGTCTTGTTTTCTCAAATCAACTGTGTGCACGGATATCGACGACTTTTCAGGTTTTTTAATCCACAGAATAAGAGCACAAACAGGAACATCATACACAACTGCTAATATTCATTCTGTCACTTCAAGAATCATCGCATGATCAGTGATACTCGAACACAAAAACTGATCAAGAAAAGTCTCCTTCAAATAAAATGTGGTGAAAACTTTGAAGCTGTTCACTGAAGTCGTCATGTTATCCGAATGAAATTTCTGTTTTTCAAGGGCAATAACTCTGTTACATATGTGCCAATTCTTTTTTAAATTGAAACATTCTCCACTTTCCATCTTATTAAATTGTTTTTCAATACTGAAAATCCCAGGGGCTATTGACCGGATCCCCGCCGTCGTGTCCTTTATACTTCCTCCTATATTTCACACTTGACACAATAGTAGGTCGTCCAGGAAACGCACTTTTACCGCCGTAAATCTTATCAGTATCTGGATGAAACCGGATCGGTTCCAAATTCATATGCAAATTTTTCGGTAAGTCTAGTTTGGCAAGGTCCTCCAGCGATGAAGTGTCACGAACCTCAATCTGGAAAAACTTGATGACGTCGTCGACGGTGTTCATACTGTGTAGATCTATGTTAGGGATGTTGTGGTCAAGCTCTTCCATCAGCTTTGTCAACAACTGTAACAGAGCGTGGATATGAGTGTAAATTTAAATGGTTATGTCTCTTCTTGTGTATCCCATTGAGATTGCATTTAAAAAAGATAAAACTAAAAACTCAAATAATCTTGAATACTTATACATATAACTTCCAGTTTAATATTTTTACACTTTTACCAATACAGTCCTACTCTTAAATAACAAGAATATCCACGCCCGGGAATCGCACAGCCAACACTGCTTTTACAATAGTGAGAGTTTAAGGCAGAGGATTTCCAGTAATGTAGGCGAGCGATAAAAATTGCCGGAATTGAGGTAGGTGTTCAACATTGTGCAAGATTGTTTTTGTAATTAAACCTTTTTTCCAAAAATCGGAGAATGTCATGTGCTAGCCAATTGACCAAAGCGACTATTCCCAGAATTTGGGCATCGACCATCTACGCATGTATGAGAAATCCTTTCTGCCATATGCAATTTGTGTGTACTTTTTTTTTCAATATTCAGACCTTTAAATTTATCTTGTGAATTTCCCAGCCATAGATATCTGACATGCAACTGCGAATTTCTAGACACAAATATGGTAAATTGAAGAAGAATTATCGTAAAAAATGCACAGATTGAGTTTTATTTTTTCTTCTTTTTTAAAGAGATTTCAATGCAATTACACAAAAGGAGACACAACCCATATCATCAAATAGACTACTACCAGAAGATGTTATGTTGTATTGTTACATAAATCAACTGATTACATTAAGCTATTGGTAATTTGACTATTGACAACCTATAATGCAGGTCAAAGCATCTGTAGGAGTGTAATAAAGCCATCGTGATATAGGGAAATCCATCATGAGATGGTAGACGTGTTGTTCTTTTTACGAACGAGCGTATGTGAGTGAGTGACTACCATCAAGTAAAGGATTTCCCTATATTCGAATACAGCAGATAAATAATCTATTTATTACATTTTAAATCAGTTTATGTATATTTATTTGCTTTATTAAACGTTATCGGTGGATGATGTCGATGTCAACAACACATTACTGACGTCATAACTCAATGTGACAGTTAGTTATTTTTGTGTTCGGAGTTAGTTATTAATATTTAGCGATTATGAATATTTTTTCACTGAGAAATGCATAGAAATGTAATAAATATTAATCATATAAGTGTAATAATATGCAAATGAAGACTGAATTATCATTCTGTCTTCTCTGTACAGCTCGATGTGCATCGGAATAGCCTCGTCGATTTCCATTACCATTTAAAAACAGTTGACTAGGTGGTTTTGGTGTTTGGTTTCATATAGAGAAGACTGCGTCAACATACAACGTCATCATAAAAACATACAATGTCATCATATGGCAAAATTATATATACGCAGCTACAATAATAAATGATCCTTTTGATGCATTTTTGAAACTTTGAATAGAATCTCAAATTCGTGCCTATTTATTATATTTTTGTTTACTGCAGCTCTCAATGCTTATATTTCAAAAAAATTGTATTAAGAAAGTAATACAATGTGAACCCATTTAATAGTTTGCTCATGTGGCAATCTTGATCTTTTTAAAACATGTGTTATAAACTTATTACACTTATTTGTTTAGTTTTTTTGTGTTTTTTTTACCGATTTCGAATATTTGCAAATAAGGCCAAATAAAATTATATGTGTGGTTCCTATTACATGCTCAAAAAAAATAGAGTAGGTAGGGAAAATAGTTTATTTTCTAAAAATATTTTATTTTATATTTTGTCTTTTTTTTACACTATACTTTTATACCCAATAAGTAAATAAACGTAACTATACATTTGTTGGTGTCATCAGATACAGAACTGATAGAAAAAAAAATTCAAAACAAAAAGAAGAAAAGAAAACATAAAATGCAAAACATAAAAAAAATTGAGGGGTCATAAAATGTTTAGGGTAGGCCCCTAAAAACAGTATCGGTCGGGAAACCGGAACCACACCTATTATTTTATTTGGCCTAACACATTTCATAATTCTTAAAATTAAAATTGTTCAAAACATTTTTAACCTACTGTAAAATAGCAAAGAACAAGAAGGGTCACCAGTAAGTGCCAAATGCCCCCCAAAAAGGTAACTTGGTTATCCAAGTGAAATAGCGAAATCTCACCCTCGGGATTAGAATTACAACCATGAAATAGTTACACAATTCTGTCCCGTCAGATGACATTTCCCTATCGCATGATGGATTTTTATAGTCTTACTGCTGATGTACAATGAGCCAATATCATAGAACATCAGTGTTTTTAAGTTTGACAGCTTCTATATTCTTGTACAATAGCAGAGTATAACTTACATTGAATTTATTGTATCTGTTTGTAAGCTGTATTTGTCTCCAATTTTCATTTTGTCCGTAAATTAATTCCGTAACTGTCTGTATTTGGGACAACACATCTGTCGGTGGGCTGTATGGCCTATGCTCCTCAATACACCTAAAAATGGAGTAAATTAAACTTTAAGTGTTGTCTGGAACGTCCAACTGATATACCACCACTGGGACCATGAACATGCACCTGTGCTGGTACCACCACTGGGAGTGTGGCTACAAATAGAGCGAAATAATGGTGACCTTGACATTGAACCTGTTGACCCCAATATATATAGTGATCTTCTTCTCACCATGGAAAGTCTACCTGTGAAGTTTCATGTGTGGATACAAATCTTGAAAATGTATAATAGCATCCTCTCACCAAGGACAGGTTACCTATGGAGTTTCTTGCATGTAGTTACAAATCTTGGATAGATATATAGATCGTACAAGGTTTTTCATTATCACGTCATGGTGACCTTGAACCTACAACATTTCTATAGTGTAGCTTCAAGTCTTGAGGAGTTATATAGTAGGCAAGGCGTTTAGGTCATGGTGACCTTGACCTTGAACCTTTTGACCTCAAAATATGTAGGGGTCACTCTCTCATCATGGACTATTTACCTGCAAAGTTTCAGGAGTTAATACACAAGCCTTACTTAGAAACAAGAGTATTCACAAGGCAAAATATACAGAATTAAGATTTTTGACAAAGTTTGATAAAGATTGGATGAAAAATAAAGGTGTTAGAGTGTTGAAAGGGTAAAATGTAGCAACATTTCGTTAATTTAAGGACCATAACTCTAAAGTTTATTTTGCAATATTGATGGTTTTCAGACTTTTAATATTCAGACCAAATTTGGCATTTAAGGATCAGTAACTAAATGAAGGTACTAGAGTTGTGAAAGCAAAATATAGCATATTTCCTTAAATCAAGGCCCTCACTGGTGCTTATTTTCAAATATAAATCCTTTCAAAGTTGTCACAGCTTCCATGAATAATAAGATTCAGGCCAAGTTTGGTAAAGATCATAATTATGCCAAAACAAAGGTGCTAGAGTTTTGACAAAACAAACTTTAGCATTTTTTCGTAAAAACAAAGGCTTTAGCTCCGACTTTTATTATCAGCTATTGGTGGTTTTCCAACCTATCTAGAGTATTTATTGATATTAAGACTCTAACAAAGTAAATATCAGATGAACAAGAGCTGTGGGATGACAGCACGCTAGAATTTCGAGGCCTGTCTATTTAAGGAGCTTCTTACTTGAAAAGGGGGCATAATTCTGTTAAAATATCAAGTTTTAAATACAAAAGCTTTTAACTAGGTGTATTTTACCAACATATGAAGTTGCATTTCAATATGTCCAGTGGTAACAACTATCAGCTTATTTACAGACTTCTATCACAATTTGCTGAAGTTAAAAATGGGGTATAACTGTGCCAAACTAGGTTTCAGAGTTATATCACTTTTGTGTGGCATGTTATTTATTGATACAAAATACTATCATTCCAATCTGTTCAGTGGTTCAACAGATATCAGCATACATACAGATTGTATAACAAAAAATTAAACAATAAATTGGTAGAACCAATGCATGCTCCCGAATAAATGTACACGACGTGAAATAAATCGGAAAAAGGTAGGAAGAGTTGAGCGGACAAGCTGTATATTGAAACACTTCAAAACTCTATCAAATACAAATCAACCGGAACATAACGAAAAAAGACATCATAATGATACATCCTGTAAAGTTTCATAAAAATCAGACGAAAAACGTAGGCGGAGATGAGTGACATGAAGGTAACTATATGCTCCCCTGAAAATTTCGGGAAGCATAACTGTGCCAACTGATACCGAATACATGTGTGAGGATTCATTCCAATTTGTGCAGTGGTTAAACAGGTATTAGCTTAAACATTTTAGTAAAGAAAAAGGGGGGTTGGGTGGGGGTGGGAGGTGTGGGCATAACTGTGCCAAGATACATTTCTGGTGGGGGGGGGGGGGGGGGGGGGGGGGGCATAACTGTGCCAAGATACATTTCTGCAATATATAATTATGTGCGTGGAATGTTATTTATTAATACCGAATACATGTGTTAGGTTTCATTCCAATCTGTGCAATGGTTAAAGATAATAGCTTAATTAAATGTTTTAGTAATAAAAAAAAAGTGACATAACTGTAACAAAATCTAAATCGCAGAGTTGTGACGTGTGCGTGGCATACTATTTATTGATACTGAAAACATGTGTGAAGTTTCAACACAATCTATCCAGTGGTTAAACAGAATATTAGTGTACATACCTGTAATCAAAATTTGACAAAGTATAAAAAGGGGCATAACTTTGTCAAAATAGGTTGCAGAGTCATGTAACTTGCGCATGGCATGTTATCTATTTATACTGAATACATGTATATGAGGTTTCAGTGAATTCTGTCAAGTAGTTTCTAAGATATGAGCTTACAACATAAGTTTAAGCAACATGACAGAGACACAGACATGAGTAGAATAGCTTGGCAATAACTCACAAGTTTTTTGTTGTTGATAAAGGTGTTTTTTAAACTTGTCTTAGATTTCACTGATATTAAGACCTTGATCAAGTTTGGTGCAGATCGGATGCAAACTGAAGATGCTAGAGTGTTTTTGACAGGACAAAATAAAGGTGCTATACATGCTACAGTGTTGACATCAAAAAGCTAAGGCCAAAAAAAAATTAGGGTAGGTAGGTAGGCATTTATTTTTTTTTGGAGCAAGATATTGTGAGATTCTACATGTATTTATCTCATAAACCCCATACAAGCTGATGATACAACTGAAAGTTTCTCTGTGATGTCAGTTTACCTCGATATATTGTGATAAATCATTGTTCAGAACAAATTTATTTCAGAAACACCTTTTTTTTTTTTGCCTAACAGATGACTGACGGACATGCAAACATTTAAGCATAATTTCTAAGCATGGTAGACATCTTGGATTTGTAGGGAGTTGAAAATTTGTTAGGACCATTTAGACATTGGCAGATAGTTAGTTACATGTACCCGAATATCTGTCCAGTACATTTGTACAATCAGCTATAGAAGAAAACGTTAATGAACAAACGATCGACGCACCATTGCATAATGATGGTCATGGTACTGACCAGTGGAGCTAAAAACATTGTAATTTGTTTTATTCACTCCTGTACTCCACTCCAGTTATAAAATTCTTCACCGTTATTGTTTAAATTGTGCCGGCAATTCTTATTTTTACGAAATCAACAGTAAATTTAAGCATTTTACAATATATACACGCCATCATAAGAAAGTATCCACTTCTAAATATTGATATACAAATACCATGAGAACCAATAATCACAATTTTTCGTATTATTATATAAGTTACAACATTTACAAACATGTTTTAATATGCACTGATTTTAAGGCTTTGTCACCTCGCACAGAGCGCACGTGCATAATGGGGCTTATTTGGATTACCTC